>CAWUDS030003855.1:12500-15000 GCA_963859935.3 Lathyrus sativus
ACACACACAAACATGCACACACACACACACGTACACACACAGACACGCACGCGCACACACACACACAAACACGCACGCGCGCACACACACAGACATGCACACACACACACACACATGTACACACACAGACACGCACGCGGACACACACATACACACACACTCACACACACAGACACAGAAAAAAAACATGCCGAGATACAGGCAAGCAAGCGCACGCCCCCGCACACGCAGGCACGCATGCGCGCAGGCGCACAGTCACACACACACACACACGCACACATGCACACACACACGCACGCACGCACACGCACACACACGCTCACACACACGCTCACACATGCGCACATGCACACACACACGCACACGCACACGCACGCACACGCACTCGCACATGCACACGCACATACACACACAAAAAAACACGCACGCGCGCACACATTCACATACACGCACGCACACACGCAGACATGCACACACACACACACGTACACACACAGACACGCACACGCACACACACACACACTCAGACACACAGACACAGAAAAAGACACACAGAGACACAAGCAAGCACGCACACGCCCCCGCACACGCATGTGCGCATGCGTACAGTCACACCCACACACACGCACACACGCACACACAAACACACACACACGCACACACATACATACACATACACACGCGCACACACACACACAGACACAGACATGCACACACACACACACACACGTACACACACAGACACGCACGCACACACACACAGACTCACACACACAGAAACATAAAAAGACACGCAGAGACACATGCAAGCACGCGCACGCCCCCGCACACGCACGCGCAGGCTCACAGTCAACACACACACACACACACACACACACACAAACACGCACGCGCGCATACATTCACGCACACGCACGCACACACACAGACATACACACACACGTACACACACACACACACGCACGCGCATACGCACACAAACGCGCGCGCGCACACTTACACACACACAAACACGCACGCGCGCACACACTCACACACAAACACGCACGCGTGCACACACACACACACACACACACACGCACACACACAGACATGCACACACACAAACACGCACGCGCGCACACATTCACACACACACACACAAACATGCACACACACACACACGTACACACACTGACACGCACGCACACACACACACACACACACAAACACGCACTCGCGCACACATTCACTTGCACGCACGCACACACAAAGACATGCACACACACACACACACGTACAAACACAGACCTACACGCGCATACACACACATACACAAACACGCACGCGCGCACACATTCACGCACAAGCACGCACACACACAGACATGCACACACACACTCACGTACACACACAGACACGCACGTGCTCACACACACACCCACTCACACACACAGACACAGAAAAAGACACATGCAGTCACACACACACACCCACACATACACGCACGCGCACACACACACACATACTCACACACACAGACACAGAAAAAGACACGCAGAGACACATGCAAGCACGCGCACGCCCGCATGCGGGCAGGCGCACAGTCACACACACACACACACACACACACACACACACACACACACACACACACACACACACACACAAACACACACACACACACACACACACACACACACACACACACATATACACACGCACGCACGCGCGCACACCCACTTATACATACACACAAACACACGCGCACACACACACACACACACACTCACGCACAAACACGCACACGTGCAAACACTCACACACACACACGCATACAAACAGACATGCACACACACACAAACACGCACGCGTGCACACATTCACACACATGAACACACACACACACACACACACACACACGTACACACACAGACACGCACAGGCGCGCACACCCAAACACGCACGCGCGCACTCATTCACACACACGCACGCACACACACAAACATGCACACACACACACACACGTACACACACAGACCCGCACGCGCAAACCCACAGACACACACACACACACACAAAAACACGCACGCGCACACACATTCACACACACGCACACACGCACACAGACATGCACACACACACACACGTACACACACAGACCCGCACGCGCACACACAGACACACACGTGCACACACACACACGGACACACACACTCATGCACACACACACACACCCGCGCCCACACAAACACGCACGCGCGCGCACACACACACACACACACGCGCGCGCGCGCACACACACACTCACACACAAACACGCACGCGCGCATACACTCACACGCACGCACACACACACACACACACACAGACATGCACACACACACACAAACACGCACGCGCGCACATATTCACGCACATGCACGCACACACACAGACATGCACACACACACACACGTACACACATAGACACGCATGCACACACACACACACACACACACAAACACGCACGCGAGCACAC
>CAWUDS030003855.1:70000-87500 GCA_963859935.3 Lathyrus sativus
CGCACGCGTGTCGCTACTCGAAAAATGCATCGCGCAACGACGGGGAGGCGAAGAAGAAAGGACAGAAGAGTCGCCACCGAACTTTATTTATCCCATGAGGGGAAAGGAAAATATCGAGAAAACCTTTAAGAAAGAAATGGATAAGATGGTCTCGCAACCAAGAACGGGTTCGGAAGCCGGTTATGCGAGGGGAAGGTATTAGCACCCCTCGCATCCATCGTACTCGATGGGAACCTTTTGTTTGTCGATGTGAATTTATTTGCTTAAACATTATTCTATAAGAAGTGTTTCATTGGTAAAACGAAAAAGGTTAGAAACAAGGGGAAGAGAGGAGTAACGGGGGAAAAGAGAGAAAGAACAGACTCGGTAGGACTTCGCGGTCCTAGGCCTACGTATTCTCAATGGATGTGAGAAAGTCAGAGTCGACGTAGTTCGGGGCTACGGATATAGGGGGAATGTGCTCGACAAGGATTGTGGCCCTTGTGCCTACGTATCTTTACTTGAAAAAGTAAAGAATCAGAGCAGCCGTAGTTCGGCCTACGGTGTGTTGATGTTTTTTATGGATGATGCTATAATGCGCATTCTAGCAGTTAGGTGTTTTGCTGCTCGCTCGTTGGAGACTTAGGCGTTACCTGTTTGCGGTAGAACGGACGTAACATATCCTTTTTGAAAGATTGATTAGTTTTCGCCATACGAGGCAAGGAGTCACGTTTGATTGATTGAAATTGTTTTTGGGGCGAGATAGGTCCTCGGATAGTAACCCCTACAGGTAGTACCCAATTCTTTATCTCAAAGTTTTTGTTATAAAAGGGTGTGGCGAACGAGGCGTCTTCGTATTGAAAGACGAGCGTCGAAACCACCCTCACTACAGTGGGCATCCCTACGCTCGGAGAAGAAGAGGTCTACACCCAATCCTCTCTCTTTAATTCAATGCAAAGAGAACTTCGTTCTCTTATTAAAGATGTTTTTGGTTTTGAATGGCAAGTGCTTTGCGACAGAGAACCCTACGGTAAACGTCAACACTCGGGATAGGAGAAGGCCTACGCCTAACCACTCCACGACCATTCAAGTTTTTGGTTATGAAAAGAAAAGAAAATGCACTCGGTACAGGACCGAGGTTTTAGATGCGAAAATTGGTTGCGGGATGAAATTGTGAAAGCGAGATGGTGGATGGAGGCGTGTCTTCGTATTGAAAGACGAATATTGAGACCACCCTCACTACAGTGGGCATCCCAACATTCGAAGAGAAAGAGGTCTACACCCAATCCCCTATCTTTAATTCAATACAAAGAAAATATGATTTGAAAATATTTTCAAAGTTACACTCGGTACGAGACCGAGGTTTTAGGAGGAGGATATGGATGAGTGCGGAGAATACGAGCGTCTTCGTATTGAAAGACGAATGTCAAAACCACCCACACTACAGTGAGCATCTCGACACTTGGAGAGGGAGAAAGTCTACACTTAATCCTCTTTTTTCAATTCAACACGAATATAACTCAGTTCCTTCATTGAAGATAGTTTGATAGCGCCGGTGAATCGAATCAGGACAAGAAAGGAAGAGAGAAAAGGTGGTCTTAGATCCAACGATACTTATCGATATATTGACTTAGTAATCGATTTATGGAACTTTCCTCATCGACCACTAAAATGGGTCAACATGTCCAATAATAAAAGAGAAATGGGATTCCACCTTAAAAGAAGATAAATCTCAAAACTTAAATATAAAATAGTTCTAAAAACTCATAGAAATATAATATATAAAAGAAACGTGTATATATAAATATGCAAACTCTAAATAGACATAATATAATAAATATGATATATATATATATAATATATATACATAGTAACATTCTATATAATATATACATTAAAAACAAGAAAGAAATAATATGCATATACATAATAAATATAATATAAATAAAATAAAGTTTAAAAAAACAATGTAAAAGAACAATTACGTAATAAAAAATAAAATAAAAAAAAGTTTGAGAAACAGGGTAAACGAAGACAGGGGGGGTATGAATTAAAAACAAAGGTGTAAATAGGATGAAATGGAGAGGATCACTTGGGCTAAGCCCATCACCTCTCATCAACTCGTGTGGGGGGTACAGAAGCTGGTATGTATAAGAAAAAGGTAAAGCTTGGGGTCACATGGGCCTACCAATGGCCCATCACCCAAACTCAAACCCTAAAAAAAAAAGAAGAAAGAGAGCGGAGAGAAAAAAAACGACGGCCTGCGTTACCGTCTGTCTAAACAAAACCCAGAACTCAAATTCATCTCCTCTAAAATCATGGTTTAGACAACACACCAAGAAAAGATCATCAACAAAATGGATCGAGAGGAAAAGAGATCAAAAGTCATGGTAGAATGCTTTGCATCGCACAACCTTCTGTCTTACTATGAGAACTCGTGATGACGAATCAAACTCCCCCTCCGTCTTGCTCACGCAGCTCAAGATTGTTTTGTGGGTTCAGCTGTAATTACTGTTGGGCGAGGAAGAAGGTGTTTGAGATGAAGGGTTTGGTTTTTGTAAATGTTGGTTGACAGATTTGAAGATTGTTTTGGGGATTTTTTGGGATTTTGAGGTTGTGATTGAAGGACGGTTTATGGAGAGAAGATTTGCGGCGGGTCGTGTTGGTTCTGAAAGAAGTGCATTTGAGATGTGGTGGAAATGGATGAAGGAACGAAGGTTGAAGTTGGAATCGGAGAGGGCTTTTATGGTGGATGGTTCGCAAGTTGTCGGAGACGGCGGAAAGGTCTTAAAACTGGTTTACGGAGAAGGTTCTAATGAAGATTTGGTTGATTGAAACTTGGATTATCATGCTTCGTTTTTCACTGCGTTTTCTTCTTCTGTGTTCTGTTTCGATTGGCCATGGATCTGAGTTTTTTTGAGAGATTGTGGGCTCAGTTTTGTTATTGAAGGATTTGATTGAAATTCTGAAATGGAATTCGCAGTGGTGTTGTGGTTGGTTAGAAGATGAAGAGGTGTTTTTGATGTTGAAGGAGGAAGGAGATGGTTTTTTGCGTTCTTAGAAGATTGAGACTGGAATCAATGGTTTGTGGAGTTATGTGTTAAATCGGAGAAATGTGGCTGAGTTTGGAAACGAGCTGGATTTACCGTTGTGGCTCTGGGTTTTTCACAGTGTTAGAGTGGTGGTTCGCGTGTGGATTTGGAGGTTGAAGGCGAAAGAGAACGGGTTATTGCTTGAAGAATGACGAAGGGGTTTGTTTATGGCTTATGTTTGTGTTGGGATTTACTGCGTTGGCTAGGTTGCAGACTCCTTTTTTGAGAGAGCTGTTGGGATTCATCATTCACAAGTGAAGGGATTGGTTTTTTTTTTTCACAGGGGCGTGAGTGGGGTTCTCTTGGTCTGTACCCTCATATTCTTACAAGAAAAAGAAACAGATTTGAAGGCTGTGTTGAGTTATGTGATGTGAAAGGTTAATGAGGTTTGGAGGAGAGTTTGAAGTGGTTAGTTAATGGTGGAGCTGTCTCAAATCAGAGGAGTTTTAATGAGGATGATTGTTCTGAGTTTCAGAGTTTGAAGTTGGATGGTGAATGGAAAAGTGAGAGGAAAGAATCAAGTGAAGATGAAAGGTTTTGGAAAAATCATCCCAGATGAAGGTCTGAGCTCTTTCTTTTATATCCTGTGGTGAGGGTTTATGAAGTGAATGATATATTGAGGTTATCAAAAAAAAACAAAACTTCTTCGTTTTAGGCCAAGGTCCCCCTCTCTATTTCATCCTCCTCTCATCATCTCTTTTCCCTGTCTTGTCGCTTTCCTGGGTTGTTTGTTGTTGTATTTTTTTGTACAGGTTATGCAGGTTGTTGGTGAAGATGTAGCTAGTGGGTGGAGGCAGTTTTTGTCTGGTATGAATATGTAGCAGTAGCAGGCTTGATTGTAACTGGCGGTACCGTTTGTACAGAGCTTGTCTGGTGTGGGTTTGGTGTGGGTTTGGTGTAGGTACGGTTTGCAGCAATGTGGGCTGGTTGTGCAGAGCTGGTCTGGCTTGCAGCAGGATGTTGGTTGGCATGCTGTGGTTATTGGAAAAGTTTATGGTATCGTGAAGGCTTGCTTTGCATTGTTGTACCAGTCCATAATTTCTAATTTTTCCTCCTTTTGTTTTTGCTGTTAGTGAATTGATGGTGGCTCATGACCCTGCGTAATGGATTTCCTCTCTTGTGATTTTGCAGGTGCCTTTTTGGAACGTTGTGGGTATGTCGGTAATTGCGGTTTTTTCGGTAGTACAAGTCGTTTTGCTAGCAGCTTGGTAAATGAGACTAATTGACGGTTTTGTTGTGTTGGTAGCTTGTGTACGAATTGCAGCTGGGGTGTTAGTAGTGATAATGGTGTTTTCCTCTGATTTTCTTGCAGGAAATTCATTGAATTGATAATGGAGATGAAGAGGAAATGAGAAGCTCGAAGCCAGGGCCCTCCAAATGTGAAGAAAGAACATAATTTGTACAGGAAATATTGGAGTGTAGGATAGCATTTTCTGATTGAATTTTGCTGAGGGCTAGTTTTGAAATTCTGTTAACAGAATATCAAAGATTTGAAATTGTTTTTTCTTTGTTATGATTTTGCAGCATAGCTTTACAATCTTCTGTCATGAATGAAGTTCACTTTTCCACTTCATAACTTGTATATATTTTGAACCATGAGAAGATATGTAACAATTACTTTCCTTGTTCAATGTTGTATTTACAACTTATTTGGAGTAATCCAAGCCTTGAATATTCTGCAGTGCCATGTCCTAAGGGATTTTTATTTTAAACTCCAAACCATGTAATAGTTTCCAAAAAGTTTCTTAGCTTTCTTTTTCTGCATTGGAATAAGGTATATTGTTCATAATACATCTAGACTTTAGAAGTGCCAAAAGCTAAAATGGTTCATGGCTCAATGACTGTCCGTGCCTTGAAGGCAATGATCTCCAACAAATTGTTTATCAAGTCATGAAAACTTAAAAGAGTTTTGATAATCTCACAACTAATTCACAATAATGACCGAGGCATATTTCCCATGGCATATCAGGCCTGAAGGTAGTCCTTGAAGTAGAAACCTTAATCATGGTCTTGGACTCATTTACATTATAGCTTGATAAACACAGTTTGGCCCTTTACGCATGATCTTGATGTCACTTGAGAGTTTAAATCCTCTAACTGGATTACTTTTAAGATCATAAATAAAGAATTGGGGTCTACCACTTACCCCCATGGCATAACATATTAGCTTGAACTTTATTCTGATTTTGAAAGGCATATCCCAAAAAAAAACGACTTGAGAATCAATTGAAATGAGGCTTAAAATTATTTTGAAATCAATTGACCTTATCTTGAATCTTCTCGCATCATAAACTTATCTGAAACCATCATTTTGGCAAGAGTTTAGTAACCACAGAGAGCGCCAACAAAACCCTTATTAATCCACACTTCAAAATATCATGGTCAGAGGCCGGGTGATTATTTAGAGAAAAGGCATGAATCCCCACGGATGTTTGATACAAGAGCGAGAGGGGGGTAGGACAAATTTGGGGTATGACAGATGCCCCTATCTAATTGGCTTAGACCGAGTGAGATGAATGGATATGACGCTCATTCTTTCACGGTAGAAGACAATTAGATATGAAAAAGACCCTGAATTTGTCTGAAAAGAAAGGAGATGTTTGAGAATTGAAATACTGGATAAATGTAAACCATCCGAGTAAACTGTAAGTAACTGGTCATCACCACCAAAAGCATGATGGAATGAAACACACAAACAAAATATCGCACAATCTGATATTGACGAAATGTCAGACCCACCACCAAAGGGATGATGGAAAACGCTAGTCATGACACCAAAAGGATGCCAGACCCATCACCAAAAGGATGATGGAGCGGAGACGCTAGTCATAACATCAAAAGGATGCTAGACCCATCACCAAAAGGATGATGGAGCGGAACAAAATCAACCCTAACACCAAAAGGATGTAAGGAGTCCTATTACCAAAAGGATAATGGAAAATACGCTAGTCATGACACCAAAAGGATGCCAGATCCATCACCAAAAGAATGATGGAGCGGAGACGCTAGTCATAACACCAAAAGGATGCTAGACCCATCACCAAAAGGATGATGGAGCGAAACAAGGCAAACCCGACACCAAAAGGATGTAAGGAGTCCATTACCGAAAGGATAATGGAAAACACGCTAGTCATGACACCAAAAGGATGCCAGACCCATCACCAAAAGGATGATGGAGCGAAACAAGATTAACCCTAACACCAAAAGGATGTAGGAGGATAAGCTTCTCTGAAGAGATTGCCACTTATCGCTGAAGATGGATAAGCTTCTCTGAAGAGATTGCCACTTATCGCCGAAGATGGATAAGCTTCTCTGAAGAGATTGCCACTTATCATTGAAGATGGATAAGCTTCTCTGAAGAGATTGCCACTTATCGCTGAAGATGGATAAGCTTCTCTGAAGAGATTGCCACTTATCGCTGAAGATGGATAAGCTTCTCTGAAGAGATTGCCACTTATCGCTGAAGATGGATAAGCTTCTCTGAAGAGATTGCCACTTATCGCTGAAGATGGATAAGCTTCTCTGAAGAGATTGCCACTTATCGCTGAAGTCTGCTGGAGATAATTCACTGGGGAACGCCCATGATTTACTGAAGATGCCCCTGTCTGGGCCAAATTGATTTGAAGATCTTGATTAACCACGAGGTTGAAATACATTATGTGATACACCCATGGTCTTGAAAAGGTGCCCCTGACTGGGCCGGATCTTGCTTTGATATCTTAAATTTCGTGGGATGACCCACGACCCTTGCAAATAATGCCCCTGCTTGGGCTGTATGTTGCTTTGAAGATCTGATTAACCACGAGGTTGCAATACATCACGCAATACACCCATGGTCTTGAAAAGATGCCCCTGGTTTGGGCTGACTTTAGCTTTGATATGCTCTTGAATTCCATGGGAGGACCCATGGCCTTTGCAGATAATGCCCCTGACTGGGCTGCTAATTGCCTTGAAGCTCAATAAATTGCAAAACTTCGTGGGGAACACCCATGGTCTTGTGGAAGCATGCCCCTGATTGGGCTCAATCTTGTCTTGATACCTTCTGACTCTAGTAAGAGAAAACCCACAGTCTTGCAAGAGGTGCCCCTGTCTGGGCTGATGATCTTGGAAATCTTCGTGATTGATCCTGGATCTGAGCTCGCATATGCGAATGCTTGATGATAATGATATTCCATAACAAGTGGAAATGCAAACGCAAATGTTAACACGCGGAGATGCAAGAGCTGGGGGAGTATGATATGATTCTGGGTATGCGTATGATGCAAGATGCTTATGAAGTCGAACGCGATGCGTATGATGCATATGATGTGTTTGATTGCAGGAAGGTGATTGGGAATGCAGGTGCCGACATGGCGGACTTTTGGTAGTTGCCAATGCAGATTGGGCTCTGGGTTATGTGGGAAGTGGAGGACAAGCCTGACTTCCTGACATCGCTTTAAACTTAACAGTTGTTGACAAGAATGAACTTGCTTGAGCAGCTTGCCATGAGACGAACTCGAGATGATCTGCCCCAGAGTTTGTACCACAAATGGATTCATTAGCCTATTCTTGTGGTAGTTGGCTTCAATGTACTCTTGGAGTAGTTTTCCCTTGAAAGAGCGTGGAAGCGACTTAACTTACCTCGATTGAACATCGGAGGGACCTATTCTTAAGTCAAAGAAACTCTGGGTGGCCTGCCCCTGATCAGTATTCTCAAGATGATTTTCTTCTGATCAACCGTTCCTTGAATGATTTGCCCCATAATCAACTGATGTTTGGGGATTTGCCTTAAGCTGACTGATTCCATATTCGCGGGATGACAATGCTCCCAAGTCCATAAGGTTATATGGTATACTTGGTTCTGGTCCAGACCGCTGAATAATCCAGTCATGCTTGATTGCTTTGTGTTGGAATTTCTTTAATGCCAACTACTAACTTGTAAACAAAATTTTTGTTCACGAATGGTAATCTCAATGCAAAGTTCATGCAAGTTTTTGAAAGAATTGTCTTTTATTACGTGGAACGAATGGACCATTTAATCCAAACGTTGTGCTAACTGGATTGGCGTGAAAGATATAGTAAGGATACCGACACCAATGTTGATGATTAGCAAAATTGTAAGGAGTCAGGTTACGCAACCTCGCAATAGTATTCTTTCAGGATAAACCCCGCCTCAATTAGGTCTTTCGAGGGTTATAACGCGGTCTGGTTCGCGGTTATAGAAACAAAGGATATTAGGCTCAAAGTTAATTTGTACCCACCCCTTCTTCTTGATGATCTCCATACCTACATTCAGTTAATTCTGCACCTGATTATCTTGACGGTGTAAGCTTGATAGTTCAAGGTTTGCTTGAAATGACAGTCACCTTATTTTGATGGATGTCAGTGACCCCTTTTGGATGGTCACTGGATCTTATTTTGTTTTTGGTTGAGGGTTTGAGGACCTCTTTTGGTTTTGTTTTGATCCCTAACTTTTGCATGGGCTGACTTTGCTTGTCAGATCCATCGGGATAGCCTTGATTTTTGCCTAAGTCTCCTTTGAAATGCTTGACTTAGCAGGCTTTTGATCATTTTTTTTTAATTTTGTTGGAGGATAGCGACCGCCATGTCATGGATCCTTGATGAAGAATCGTCGTGCCTTTGGATGTTTTTTTTTATTGATTTGAGTGAGGGATTGGATTAACTGAACAACTACCCTGCCCCCAGGTTGAATGTAAGGGTTTGAATATCCGAAGGAAACTCCTACTCCTAGGCTCGAAGTGATTGACTAGGGATTAACTCCTTATATCTCCGGTGTTTAGGGGAATTGAAACAATGCCTGCACATCATTGACGAGATTTTGTCCGAAAGCATACGGTTTGCAATTATGGGTATTTCGTTTTCGTCATCCTCCCTCCAATATTGCTAAACAACAGTGAAAAAGTGGAGTGGATAAAAATATATGTGTCTGTGATTGTGATAGGTGGAAATAATGAGCGAATGCGACATAATTAATTCGGAAAACGCATAATCATTTCATTAATGTTACCATCCAACATAACAATGTTTAAATAACAAGTAGCAATTGACAGAAAATAAATTACAAATGCAAATGAGAAAAGCATCTAAGGACTGCTAATGTTGAAGATGTCTGCCAGCTTGGACCACCGGCTTTTGGAGATGACCACAGGATTCTTCAATCATATTTGTTGAGTGATGAGCTGACATTGGATTAGTTTTGATGTTTGGGGGTGTTTCGGGTAAAGTTTATCGCCTTTGAATCGAGGAGATCTTGTACAAGGTGCTTCAGAGTCTTGCAATTTTCAATGTCATGGCCTGGGGAGCCAGAATGGAATTCACATTTGGCATTGACATCAAATCCAAAAGGAAGAACCTCCGGAGGATCCCTCATCTCCCTAAGCTGAACAAGACCTCCCTTCAATAGGAATGGCAATAACTTGGCGTATGTAGACGGGATTGGATCAAATATTCTTTCTGGCCTCCTCTGTCTTTGTAGACCCTGGTATTGACTTTGTCTCGGTTGATAGGATTGTTGTTGCCTGTTTGGTTGAAACACGGGTTGATTTGCTGGAATGGACAACGGCTGTTGTGGAGCGACAGCAGCAACATGGTGATAACCCTGATGAGTTCTTCCTCTGTTGGTGAACACTGCACTAGCTTCGCCTTCCCTTTTCTTAACGAAACCCTGATAAGGCTTCTTGACCCCACTTGCAGATTCGCCTGCATTCTGAATTTTTCCCGCCTTCATGAAACTCTCTAATCTTTCTCCAGCCATGACAAGTTCAGAAAACACTGTGGAAGTTGAGGATGCTAACCGCTCAAAGATCGGTCCTTGTAGCGTGCCCATGAATAGGTCTGTCAGTTCTTTCTCCATCAGTGGAGGTTGTACCCTTGCAGCGACTCCCCTCCATCTCTGCGCGAAGTCCTTAGAACACTCATTCGGCTTCTGAGTCAAATTCTGAAGCTGCATACGATTCGGAGCCATGTCAGTATTATACTGATAATGCTTCACGAAAGCGTCTGCCAACTCTTTCCAGCTTCTTATGTTGGATCGTTCAAGGTGCATATACCATTCTAGGGATGCCTCTGTTAAGCTATCTTGAAAGAAATGGATTAGCAACTTCTCGTCATCAGAATAGGCGGCCATCTTCCTACAGTAAGACCTTATGTGGGTCTTAGGGCAACTGTTACCCTTGTATTTCTCAAAGGTTGGAATTACAAACTTTGGAGGTATCTTAACTCCGGGTACAAGACATATTTCAGCGGCATCCAGTCCCAAAACATCGGGGCCTTGCAACGTCTTCACCATCTCCTGTAAAGCATTAAACTTCTTCTCTAATTCGGCGGTCTGTGATCCATACGCTTCACCTGAATTCTCATAGAAACCTTCATGATCGTCGTACTGGACTTGTGTTGGGATCGTAGTACCATGAGGATGGGTCGTACCGACTGGCGGAGGGACGGTGTTGATAGGTACGGCGCCGGCAGAAGTAGGAATTGCCCCAACAGGGGTTGGGGTGGCATCAACAGGAATTGGAATTGCCCCACTTGCATTGGGAACTGCACCAGCCAAAGTCTGATTAGCGCTCCTCTCTGCTGCTTGCCTCATCTCCTCTTGACTCCTGGCCATGTTCTGAATCATCTCCATGAGTTGATTCATCTGCGTCTTCATGCCCAGCATCTCGCTCCTCATAGTAGCCTGGTCTTGTTCTATCTGATCCATGATTCTTCTCTGGTTAATCCTTGTATTATACCGATGTCGTGAAGTCAGCTTGCTTTACTCTTTCTGAAAGGGTAAGCGGCGTGTAAGAACGGGCTGTAAGGAATGCAAGAAATGATGCAGAGATGCTTATGCAAAATGCAATGCAATGAGCGCATACGAGAACAGATCCATATCAAGGATCTAAGTCATTCGTCCTGCACAACAACAAAAGGTATCTCTCCCTTCGGGTGGGTTATCTATTGGTTTGTAAGAGGGTATCCCAAAGGCTTTTAAACAAAGTCCCATGCACTAGCCCTCGAAAGTTTTCCATCATAACGACTACTCGTAAGACGGTAATCCCTCCAAAGGATGAACACAGAGTCATGTCTCAGCAACCTTTGGAATAAGGTTCTACAAAGGTCCTCAGAGTCGCGGACTCCCAAGTTGGAAATAAAAACGCCATTACGACTACACGTAAGACATAATCATCCCAAAGGGGTCTATCTGAGCGGTGGGATTCGATCCAACTCAACGAGTCCTAAGTCTCGCAAATCAGAAAGAAACCACCTCCTAATCTTAGTGTATACTCGAAAGCTCGGGTAGAAAACTTTATCTCACAAACCATCCAATAAACCCAACAGGTTAGAGAATCAAAGCATAAACAAATAAAGCAAATAAAACACAAATACGATAAACAAAATAGGCTTGGCTTGCTAGGTGTCCCCAGCAGAGTCGCCAGCTGTCGCTACTCGAAAAATGCATCGCGCAACGACGGGGAGGCGAAGAAGAAAGGACAGAAGAGTCGCCACCGAACTTTATTTATCCCATGAGGGGAAAGGAAAATATCGAGAAAACCTTTAAGAAAGAAATGGATAAGATGGTCTCGCAACCAAGAACGGGTTCGGAAGCCGGTTATGCGAGGGGAAGGTATTAGCACCCCTCGCATCCATCGTACTCGATGGGAACCTTTTGTTTGTCGATGTGAATTTATTTGCTTAAACATTATTCTATAAGAAGTGTTTCATTGGTAAAACGAAAAAGGTTAGAAACAAGGGGAAGAGAGGAGTAACGGGGGAAAAGAGAGAAAGAACAGACTCGGTAGGACTTCGCGGTCCTAGGCCTACGTATTCTCAATGGATGTGAGAAAGTCAGAGTCGACGTAGTTCGGGGCTACGGATATAGGGGGAATGTGCTCGACAAGGATTGTGGCCCTTGTGCCTACGTATCTTTACTTGAAAAAGTAAAGAATCAGAGCAGCCGTAGTTCGGCCTACGGTGTGTTGATGTTTTTTATGGATGATGCTATAATGCGCATTCTAGCAGTTAGGTGTTTTGCTGCTCGCTCGTTGGAGACTTAGGCGTTACCTGTTTGCGGTAGAACGGACGTAACATATCCTTTTTGAAAGATTGATTAGTTTTCGCCATACGAGGCAAGGAGTCACGTTTGATTGATTGAAATTGTTTTTGGGGCGAGATAGGTCCTCGGATAGTAACCCCTACAGGTAGTACCCAATTCTTTATCTCAAAGTTTTTGTTATAAAAGGGTGTGGCGAACGAGGCGTCTTCGTATTGAAAGACGAGCGTCGAAACCACCCTCACTACAGTGGGCATCCCTACGCTCGGAGAAGAAGAGGTCTACACCCAATCCTCTCTCTTTAATTCAATGCAAAGAGAACTTCGTTCTCTTATTAAAGATGTTTTTGGTTTTGAATGGCAAGTGCTTTGCGACAGAGAACCCTACGGTAAACGTCAACACTCGGGATAGGAGAAGGCCTACGCCTAACCACTCCACGACCATTCAAGTTTTTGGTTATGAAAAGAAAAGAAAATGCACTCGGTACAGGACCGAGGTTTTAGATGCGAAAATTGGTTGCGGGATGAAATTGTGAAAGCGAGATGGTGGATGGAGGCGTGTCTTCGTATTGAAAGACGAATATTGAGACCACCCTCACTACAGTGGGCATCCCAACATTCGAAGAGAAAGAGGTCTACACCCAATCCCCTATCTTTAATTCAATACAAAGAAAATATGATTTGAAAATATTTTCAAAGTTACACTCGGTACGAGACCGAGGTTTTAGGAGGAGGATATGGATGAGTGCGGAGAATACGAGCGTCTTCGTATTGAAAGACGAATGTCAAAACCACCCACACTACAGTGAGCATCTCGACACTTGGAGAGGGAGAAAGTCTACACTTAATCCTCTTTTTTCAATTCAACACGAATATAACTCAGTTCCTTCATTGAAGATAGTTTGATAGCGCCGGTGAATCGAATCAGGACAAGAAAGGAAGAGAGAAAAGGTGGTCTTAGATCCAACGATACTTATCGATATATTGACTTAGTAATCGATTTATGGAACTTTCCTCATCGACCACTAAAATGGGTCAACATGTCCAATAATAAAAGAGAAATGGGATTCCACCTTAAAAGAAGATAAATCTCAAAACTTAAATATAAAATAGTTCTAAAAACTCATAGAAATATAATATATAAAAGAAACGTGTATATATAAATATGCAAACTCTAAATAGACATAATATAATAAATATGATATATATATATATATATAATATATATACATAGTAACATTCTATATAATATATACATTAAAAACAAGAAAGAAATAATATGCATATACATAATAAATATAATATAAATAAAATAAAGTTTAAAAAAACAATGTAAAAGAACAATTACGTAATAAAAAATAAAATAAAAAAAAGTTTGAGAAACAGGGTAAACGAAGACAGGGGGGGTATGAATTAAAAACAAAGGTGTAAATAGGATGAAATGGAGAGGATCACTTGGGCTAAGCCCATCACCTCTCATCAACTCGTGTGGGGGGTACAGAAGCTGGTATGTATAAGAAAAAGGTAAAGCTTGGGGTCACATGGGCCTACCAATGGCCCATCACCCAAACTCAAACCCTAAAAAAAAAAGAAGAAAGAGAGCGGAGAGAAAAAAAACGACGGCCTGCGTTACCGTCTGTCTAAACAAAACCCAGAACTCAAATTCATCTCCTCTAAAATCATGGTTTAGACAACACACCAAGAAAAGATCATCAACAAAATGGATCGAGAGGAAAAGAGATCAAAAGTCATGGTAGAATGCTTTGCATCGCACAACCTTCTGTCTTACTATGAGAACTCGTGATGACGAATCAAACTCCCCCTCCGTCTTGCTCACGCAGCTCAAGATTGTTTTGTGGGTTCAGCTGTAATTACTGTTGGGCGAGGAAGAAGGTGTTTGAGATGAAGGGTTTGGTTTTTGTAAATGTTGGTTGACAGATTTGAAGATTGTTTTGGGGATTTTTTGGGATTTTGAGGTTGTGATTGAAGGACGGTTTATGGAGAGAAGATTTGCGGCGGGTCGTGTTGGTTCTGAAAGAAGTGCATTTGAGATGTGGTGGAAATGGATGAAGGAACGAAGGTTGAAGTTGGAATCGGAGAGGGCTTTTATGGTGGATGGTTCGCAAGTTGTCGGAGACGGCGGAAAGGTCTTAAAACTGGTTTACGGAGAAGGTTCTAATGAAGATTTGGTTGATTGAAACTTGGATTATCATGCTTCGTTTTTCACTGCGTTTTCTTCTTCTGTGTTCTGTTTCGATTGGCCATGGATCTGAGTTTTTTTGAGAGATTGTGGGCTCAGTTTTGTTATTGAAGGATTTGATTGAAATTCTGAAATGGAATTCGCAGTGGTGTTGTGGTTGGTTAGAAGATGAAGAGGTGTTTTTGATGTTGAAGGAGGAAGGAGATGGTTTTTTGCGTTCTTAGAAGATTGAGACTGGAATCAATGGTTTGTGGAGTTATGTGTTAAATCGGAGAAATGTGGCTGAGTTTGGAAACGAGCTGGATTTACCGTTGTGGCTCTGGGTTTTTCACAGTGTTAGAGTGGTGGTTCGCGTGTGGATTTGGAGGTTGAAGGCGAAAGAGAACGGGTTATTGCTTGAAGAATGACGAAGGGGTTTGTTTATGGCTTATGTTTGTGTTGGGATTTACTGCGTTGGCTAGGTTGCAGACTCCTTTTTTGAGAGAGCTGTTGGGATTCATCATTCACAAGTGAAGGGATTGGTTTTTTTTTTTTCACAGGGGCGTGAGTGGGGTTCTCTTGGTCTGTACCCTCATATTCTTACAAGAAAAAGAAACAGATTTGAAGGCTGTGTTGAGTTATGTGATGTGAAAGGTTAATGAGGTTTGGAGGAGAGTTTGAAGTGGTTAGTTAATGGTGGAGCTGTCTCAAATCAGAGGAGTTTTAATGAGGATGATTGTTCTGAGTTTCAGAGTTTGAAGTTGGATGGTGAATGGAAAAGTGAGAGGAAAGAATCAAGTGAAGATGAAAGGTTTTGGAAAAATCATCCCAGGTGAAGGTCTGAGCTCTTTCTTTTATATCCTGTGGTGAGGGTTTATGAAGTGAATGATATATTGAGGTTATCAAAAAAAAACAAAACTTCTTCGTTTTAGGCCAAGGTCCCCCTCTCTATTTCATCCTCCTCTCATCATCTCTTTTCCCTGTCTTGTCGCTTTCCTGGGTTGTTTGTTGTTGTATTTTTTTGTACAGGTTATGCAGGTTGTTGGTGAAGATGTAGCTAGTGGGTGGAGGCAGTTTTTGTCTGGTATGAATATGTAGCAGTAGCAGGCTTGATTGTAACTGGCGGTACCGTTTGTACAGAGCTTGTCTGGTGTGGGTTTGGTGTGGGTTTGGTGTAGGTACGGTTTGCAGCAATGTGGGCTGGTTGTGCAGAGCTGGTCTGGCTTACAGCAGGATGTTGGTTGGCATGCTGTGGTTATTGGAAAAGTTTATGGTATCGTGAAGGCTTGCTTTGCATTGTTGTACCAGTCCATAATTTCTAATTTTTCCTCCTTTTGTTTTTGCTGTTAGTGAATTGATGGTGGCTCATGACCCTGCGTAATGGATTTCCTCTCTTGTGATTTTGCAGGTGCCTTTTTGGAACGTTGTGGGTATGTCGGTAATTGCGGTTTTTTCGGTAGTACAAGTCGTTTTGCTAGCAGCTTGGTAAATGAGACTAATTGACGGTTTTGTTGTGTTGGTAGCTTGTGTACGAATTGCAGCTGGGGTGTTAGTAGTGATAATGGTGTTTTCCTCTGATTTTCTTGCAGGAAATTCATTGAATTGATAATGGAGATGAAGAGGAAATGAGAAGCTCGAAGCCAGGGCCCTCCAAATGTGAAGAAAGAACATAATTTGTACAGGAAATATTGGAGTGTAGGATAGCATTTTCTGATTGAATTTTGCTGAGGGCTAGTTTTGAAATTCTGTTAACAGAATATCAAAGATTTGAAATTGTTTTTTCTTTGTTATGATTTTGCAGCATAGCTTTACAATCTTCTGTCATGAATGAAGTTCACTTTTCCACTTCATAACTTGTATATATTTTGAACCATGAGAAGATATGTAACAATTACTTTCCTTGTTCAATGTTGTATTTACAACTTATTTGGAGTAATCCAAGCCTTGAATATTCTGCAGTGCCATGTCCTAAGGGATTTTTATTTTAAACTCCAAACCATGTAATAGTTTCCAAAAAGTTTCTTAGCTTTCTTTTTCTGCATTGGAATAAGGTATATTGTTCATAATACATCTAGACTTTAGAAGTGCCAAAAGCTAAAATGGTTCATGGCTCAATGACTGTCCGTGCCTTGAAGGCAATGATCTCCAACAAATTGTTTATCAAGTCATGAAAACTTAAAAGAGTTTTGATAATCTCACAACTAATTCACAATAATGACCGAGGCATATTTCCCATGGCATATCAGGCCTGAAGGTAGTCCTTGAAGTAGAAACCTTAATCATGGTCTTGGACTCATTTACATTATAGCTTGATAAACACAGTTTGGCCCTTTACGCATGATCTTGATGTCACTTGAGAGTTTAAATCCTCTAACTGGATTACTTTTAAGATCATAAATAAAGAATTGGGGTCTACCACTTACCCCCATGGCATAACATATTAGCTTGAACTTTATTCTGATTTTGAAAGGCATATCCCAAAAAAAAACGACTTGAGAATCAATTGAAATGAGGCTTAAAATTATTTTGAAATCAATTGACCTTATCTTGAATCTTCTCGCATCATAAACTTATCTGAAACCATCATTTTGGCAAGAGTTTAGTAACCACAGAGAGCGCCAACAAAACCCTTATTAATCCACACTTCAAAATATCATGGTCAGAGGCCGGGTGATTATTTAGAGAAAAGGCATGAATCCCCACGGATGTTTGATACAAGAGCGAGAGGGGGGTAGGACAAATTTGGGGTATGACAGATGCCCCTATCTAATTGGCTTAGACCGAGTGAGATGAATGGATATGACGCTCATTCTTTCACGGTAGAAGACAATTAGATATGAAAAAGACCCTGAATTTGTCTGAAAAGAAAGGAGATGTTTGAGAATTGAAATACTGGATAAATGTAAACCATCCGAGTAAACTGTAAGTAACTGGTCATCACCACCAAAAGCATGATGGAATGAAACACACAAACAAAATATCGCACAATCTGATATTGACGAAATGTCAGACCCACCACCAAAGGGATGATGGAAAACGCTAGTCATGACACCAAAAGGATGCCAGACCCATCACCAAAAGGATGATGGAGCGGAGACGCTAGTCATAACATCAAAAGGATGCTAGACCCATCACCAAAAGGATGATGGAGCGGAACAAAATCAACCCTAACACCAAAAGGATGTAAGGAGTCCTATTACCAAAAGGATAATGGAAA
>CAWUDS030003856.1:0-140047 GCA_963859935.3 Lathyrus sativus
TTCGGTGCGTACATCTACTGGGGCAACACCTTTCTCGCTGGTATATGGTACGGAAGTTGTTCTACCATTAGAAGTTGAAATTCCTTCTCTAAGGGTATTGTATGAGGTGAAGCTTGATGAAACAGAATGGGTAAAGGCTAGGTTGAATTAACTTAGTCTGATTGATGAAAAGAGATTGGCAGCTATCGCCCGTGGTCGGCTATACCAGAGCAGAATAAAGAAGGCATTTGATTAGAAAGTGCACCCTTAACATTTCCAGGTAGGTGACTTGGTGTTGAAGAGGATCCTCCCTTCACAAACAGATCACAGAGGCAAATCGACCCCTAACTATGAAGGTTCATACGTAGTAAGAAAAGTTTTCTCTGGAAGAGCCTTATTACTGTCAACCATGGACGGTGAAGATTTTACATCCCCGGTAAATGCAGACGCAGTCAAAAAATACTTTGCTTGAAAAAGAGACCCGCTGGACATAAAAAGAAAGTCCAGGCAAAAATGGGGCATCCCGGCAAACCATAAAAAGAATATGTTCGGGCAAAAAAAATTAGGGATAAAAGAAAAAAAGAATAAACCCACGAAGTTGAAAACCTGAGAAGGCAACTTTGGCAAAAATGGATATCCCGGTGGATCGAAAACCCGCAAGGGCGATCCAGGAAAAATTCAGGGATTTAAAAGCAAACGACTATGGTATGCGTTTGGTTTGTGAACCTATTTAGATTCTTGAAGGTTAAAAATCAGTCTCTTCAGAAGGCATGGTATTGGTGAAGCATCGAAGACATGCGGCTCATAGCCGAATTGACATATGGTGGTTGTCTGTTTCCATATTGCCGACATTTGTATACTTTATCATTTGTACTTTTTGCGTAATTTTCTCTTTTCAGGAATTGCATCCGTTGTAGTTTTCTTATTTAGAGGCCCTTTTAATCAATGAAGTATTTTTCACAAAGAGCTTTCCATTTCTTGTTTTTGCTTTTACTATTTTGTTTGCGAAAAGACGTCCGATATTTTTGATAAACTTTGCATACGAAAACTTTGGGGTTTTTCTAATTATATTTAAAACAATGATTTACTTGAATGATGTCATGGATGGTGACTGAAATGGCCATTTTTGCATACATGACACACTTCTTGTTTATTTGTCATTTACAGGATAATTGATCTTTTTCCCAGCGGGACTCTCTCCACGGGGTACTATTTTCAGACCAGAAATATCTCACTCGTAATGATGTGTACTTATCCCTATTAGGGTGAGATTGGGATTATTCCCTGGCAACAGGGTAAGCTCAAAGGCGTTCCCCGACAGGATCTACGTCATTGACTTCTCTCCCTAAACAAAGATCAACGTTGATTCCCTCAACGAGTAACTCAATAATGGTTGACATTCTTAGTGAAGTCCAATGGTTATTGACATTCTCCAGAGTCAGATTTTTGGGATGATTTCTCAAGAGATGTCTTTCTTAATTCTCAGCAGAGTGAAATTCTCCCCAGAAGAGTCCTGTTCAGGAAGACCGTTCAGGGCATTTCCCTTGGCAGAGTTTGGTTTACTGTTTCTCCTCAGCACTTATCTTGGTGGTGTTCTTTTGCATTTCATTTGTATCGCATCCTCCCAAATGCGTAGAATTTCCATTTCGTATGGAGCCTACGCCATATTCAAACATATGCATCCGAAGCATAAGCCAGGTTTGATACCTTCGTTGCCAGACATCTCTCCAGCAGATAACAACATATCTCATGAGACTCTGTGGTACTTGACCCCATCAAAATTATTGATAGATGCATCCATCTTACTTTTTCTCCCCGATAGAGTTTGTTTGTTTAAGTTTCTCTTTCCCCAGCGAAGTTTTCTTTTCAAGTTGTAAGTCGGTCGATTCTATTTCCTGCCTATCCCAGGTGTGGTATTCCAACTTTTGGTTGGTAATCCCCAGCTTATTAGTTTTGTGGATGTTATCCCAATTTTTGGTTGGTAGTCCGTCGTCTTGTGGATGTCATCCCAACTTTTGGTTGGTAGTCCGTCTTCTTGTGAATGTCATCCCAACTTTTGGTTGGTAGTCCTCTGTCGTTCCCCTGCAGAATCGTTATCCCAACTTTTGGTTGGTAATCCTCGTTGTGGTAAATTCTCCTTCGTTTGGTGTTCTAATAATTCCAACTTTTGTTGACGATTCCAACTTTTGGTTAGTAGTCTCCCTTCCTGGTGATCCTAACTTTTGGTTAGTAGCCTTCATCCCAACTTTTGGTTGGTAATCTTCTTTTAGTTCCCGCAGAGTCGTTATTCCAACTTTTGGTTGGTAGCCATCCGTTTATTTATTGACGATCCGAACTTTTGGTTGGTAGTTTTCATTTTGGTGATCCTAACTCTTGGTTAGTAGCCTTCGTTCCAACTTTTGGTTGGTAAGCCTTCGGACGATTCCAACTTTTGGTTGGTAGTATTTACTGTTTATGTATTCGCCCTCGGTCAGCATCTGGGTGATCCTAATTCTTGGTTAGTAGCCTTTTTCTCACAACTTTTGGTTATTACCCTCTGGTGACCCTAACTCTTGATTAGTAGCCATTTTTATCTTCTTGATCAGTTATCATGTCGGTTATCCCAGATTTTGGTTGGTACCCATTGTTTTGTAAGTCCATCTTTGGCTGGTAATCGCTTCAATATGTACATACCCACAATGTGCAAATTTCTGGGTTCTTTTTGTATTCAATCACCTTTTACCTTGAAAGTTTAGAAGCGGTTGCTTTTCATACCTTTAGGTCTAAGTTGTTTGAATAGGGGCAGTTGTAGCACCCCAAAATTTGCCCTCCCTTTTTCTAACTTAGACTGACTTTTGCTTCATGTTCATCTGCATATCCATTAGGTCATAATTCATACTCATATTTGCGTTGGTCGTCTAGGACATGGGATCAGGATTGCCCTCTGAACCAGGTCTTCCTTTTTGCCTTGAGAAACTCTCATTCAGGTTTGGCAGAGGGTTGAATTCTTATTGTTGTAATTTCACATCAAATTATCAAGTATCAGACATGCAGTGTCAGGCATCAAAGTTCCAAGGTTTCATCAACTCTTTGGTTCAAGGTCAAGTGTGGTTGTTCAATCACGATCAATATCAGGTCACTTCAAGAGGTCCTTAAGTGCATAGAGGAAAGTTTGAATTCATTTGATCAAGAAAATCAACTGATGCTCTATAAGGTCAAACTCTTGGTTCTTAGGTCTCTCAAGAGGCATCAGGAAGCTAAGATTTCATCATGGTTCTATTGGAGACTGAGGAACTAGGGTATTATTCATTGCTGACATCTCAAGCTGTTTTTTTCATCAGTATGCACCCAATGCAAGTGGTTCAGGGTTTCTTATCTTTTGTGTGAGTTGGTTGATGGTCATCAATTAAAAGAGATGGTTATGGTTTCATGTCAAAGGAATCTTGGCATTCATGGTACGAGCCAACTCATGAAGTCAAGGTCCAGTTTGTTATTCAATTCAAAACCATTTAAATACGAAATCGGGATGTGGTGTTATTTCTTAAGGAATTGATTCAAGGTTTCAATGCATTTCTGGTTTGATTTCAATGAAGAGTTCAAGTTGCTAAGGACTAGATTCAAGAAAAGATGTTTGCTTCAAAGTTTGATGTTACATTTGGCTAAAATGATCAATTGAATCAGAGTGATTGATTGAAAATTGGGATTGTTGATCTTTTGTGGATTTTGTTGTTCCAATTTACGTGTTTTCAATTTCAAGTCTCAATGTCAAATTTACGATTTTCATTCAAGTGTCAAATTTCATTTAATCTTTTTCCAAATTCATTTTCTTGTCTAAAGTGGCAAATTTTTTTGTCAAACTACAAAGTTCAATTCAAGATTCAAATTTCAAGTTTTAATTCAAAATCCAAATTTCAATTTCATGACATTTTCTTTCCAAAATCCAAATACATTCACATTCAATAAATTTTTCTTCATCCCATGGCCAAGTCCTGTACTAATGTTCATGTCAAGCCCAAAAGCAACATTGCTTCACCAATCTTCATGATTCCATTCGGCCATGTCTTCAAAGTCACTTGTATTATGCCATGTCTTGAAGTGCTTTCTTTAACCATGAGCTAATATCAACATATAACCCTAGTGGAGTTTCTGGTATGGACATGATAAGGAAATGTCAGCTCCTGTAGGTGACGTTAATGATGCAGCCACTGGGCACTTAATTTCAACTACCATTGAAAAAATTGGTGAACTTGGTACAACACAGAATATAGACAAAACACATTCTTCTACTATCATCATACAAGCAAGGGCCATTGTTTTCATAATTTGGCTTATAAACACAATTTGAAAAGAGAAATTCGCATCAAGGGTTGTTTATAGTAAGACTGGAGTTCAAAGTTGTTCAAAGAAACAAGTTAATTCATTATCACATGCAAATGTACGATTTATATCACAGCAAAGCCGGTCCCACCTTACAATTCAAAATACGAACTTGTCCATAACTCTTGCCAACAGACTCGTACAACCGTAATACTGTTTGCTACCACTAACCACGCGCAACAACCTATGCCTTACAACTTTCATGATTCGCAGCCACCGCCAACTACATGTATCATCACCTTATTATGAAGCTGGCCAATGTACCCTCCATTTTTGACAAACCTGCAACATAAAGAAAACCCGTATTAAAAAGGGCTAAAAAAACCACTTTCGCAACAAATTTATTTTTCTGCTCTTCGCCATAATCAACCTTTGGAAACTCTCTTTCAATTCTTTCAATCATCCCCAAAATCACAACTCAACGACAAACTTTCACAGCATCATAAACAACCTACACCAATAACAACCTTCATCAATACTTTTCGTCTCCTCCACATCACAACATCAGTGTAACTCGGTGAAAAATTAGAATGAAGAGGAAATCAACAGCAACGGGGAAGTAGAAGAAGAGTACAAAGATTAGCCAGAAATTGAAGAAGCAAGAACTTACGTGTTATTTCTTCATCTTCTCCATTGCATAACCGAAGCGAATCACGGCTTCGTAGGTTGGTCATAACTCTTCTCCTTACTTATTCCTTGAAGTTCCAATGTAAGTTTTTTGTGAACGGAGCCAAATCCTTATGGTTTGAGCTCCCGTTTTTTCGTCTCTGAGTAGTTTAATTTTGATTTGTTTGTGTGGGACTGACAATGGATAACGGTTGAGGGAGTTTGAGAGTGCGTCGAGTTTCGAAGGAGATGTGAGAAGGTGGAAGTTATTTTGCAGCCGGCGGCATTTATGAATGGAGAGAGGACATCATGGTGCAATTTGGTGAACTTGACGATGATGAGAAGATAGAAGAGGAAAAGTGGCATTGAGATATTGAAGGAGAAGAGGAAAGATTAGTCGAGTTTTTTGATGTCCTCTCTTTAGGTCATTCGTGTTTCATGGGCCGGGCCAAGGCCCATTTGCTTTTGTCACCCCGGATTCCCAAACACACCCCCTCTGTTTCTTTATCTAGGTCATTGAGCTTAGGGTGCTGGCCCATACGTTGTTTTTCTTTACACACCCTCCAAGCCTTTTCTGTCCCCTTGTTCTTTTATTTTATTATTTTGTTTTTATTTTGTCTTATTAATTTTGTAAATTAAGTTTAATATTGATGTAATTAAGTTTTGTTTTACTAATCAATTTTAATTTTAGGATTTATGTTATTAACTCTAATTTTGGATTAACTTAGAATTAACTTTGTTTAGGATTTTATTAACTTTAGTTTTATTATTAACTTAGGACCCTTTTTTTAATTAGATTCTGATTAGATTTTAACTTCAAATTTATTTCAATTTTGGTTAATTAGGATTAACTTTAGAAATTAATTTCTTAACTTTTAACATTAACCTTGAATTTAATTGTTGATTAACTTGAATTTTATTTTTGATTTTAGTATTAGTTTCCGTTTAATTCTTGAGTAACATTTGTGAATATTTCTCTATTGAGACTTGTATATATTTTCTCATGAATATTTATTTGAGTTTCGATACTAGATGTTGTTTGTGATTGCGATGCTTCGTGTTTACTCGTTGATTCTCCATGTATTCACATGATCCCTTAGGATTCCTAGTCCCTCTGTTTAAGATAGGAGTAGGAGAGACACTAGGCTTTCAATCCAAGCATGACAACATTAAGTAGTTTCCCTCCTAATCTTGACTTTAGGACCATTTTGCATGACAACGTTAGGGCCGAGTTTCCCTTAGACCTTTCGTGCGTCTCTCTTCTCATCTCAAAATCATTCTAACTCATCTAATAAAAACGATGAACGTTGTACGCTACGAGCCTTAAGTACGTGGGAAATGATGAATGTGGGTTTCTCCTCACTTATGTAGAGTGTTTAGTGTATGCCCTTTGGGCGATATGCGACACATTCGCTCATATGTCATAGTTTTTAGTGCAACGTGAATCACAAAGCAAACTAATTCACTTGACTAAAACTCACAAACAAAACTCAAACCTTTTATCCTTCGGGATCGTTGTTTCAAACTTCATCTTCAGAAAAGAGTACGTTGTTTTTCCGTTCTACCGCAAACAGACATCGTCCCTAACTGCTGGAATAGGAACTTAACGTCGCTCATAAAAAACACTTAATCAACCAGTGGTATAGTTTCCCGAACTATGTTTACTCTGATTTCTCGTACCAGATGAGGATACGTAGGCACAAGACGACGATGTCTTGGCGAACAACCTTCCCTCCATCACCCGTAGTTTTCCGAACTACGTAGACTCTGACTTTTCCGTTGCACGAAGGAATACGTAGGCATAGGGTGACGATGTCCTATCAAGTATCTTCTTTTCCTTTTTCCCGGTTTAGCAGTAGCTTTTAGATAACTTACACCCCTTTGATTAGATAACAAGCGTGGATCCCGTTGAGTACAACGAGCGTGAGGGCTGCTCATACCTCCCCCTTGCGTAACCGACTCCCGAACCCAAGATTTGGTTACGATGACCTTGTCTTCTCCTTTCTTTTAGGTTTTCTTCGATCATTTCCTTTCCCTCTCTTTGGGATAAATAACGTTCGATGGCGACTCTTCTGTTTGTTTTTGTCGACCCATTTTCGCAATTGTGACAATAGGGGTGTGAAAAAAACCGATTACTCTTAATTAAATTAGAATCTAAATTGTTTTATTTTTAAAAATTCAAACCAAATGTTAAAATATAAATGTGGTTATCCATTTTATTATTCAAATATAAACTAGTTTCCATAATAATAATGTGGTTTAGTTATTGGGTAACTAAATTTTATTATTTGTCTCTTTTCATGTTTCATCATATAAACGTTATAAACCAAATTTATATTTTGAACTATTTTAAAATTAATTTTTTAATTTCATTAAAAAATTATTTTACAAAAATTTAAGAATTTTATTTTTTAAAATGAAAAAAAAGAAATTGTTTATAAATTATCTAACTACCTAAAATGGTGTACAATGCTTCACAAATTATATGGATTTTTAACAGTTAATTATATGAACTTTCAGTAGTTAATTATACGGATCTTATTGCATCGAGTTTGATTTGGCATGTGCAAGAAAATATACCAAAACTTGATTAGTTGGATTTGACTAGTTTTCATCTATAAACTTCGAAGATCATTAATGCTTTATGAAAAAATGATCATAAATATTATAGATTTCTCCACTAATAGATAGGGATTTTGAAATATACAAATATATGGATTATAACATATTAGTCACCATTTTAATTACATATAATTTGTTGGAAATTTTTATTTTAGAATTTTTTAATTTTTAATTTTTTTTTGAAATACTTTTTATTTTTAGATTTTTTATTTAAAAATTGTTTTTAAAATGTTTTTTTTTTATTTTCACGTATTTAAATTTAAAAATTAATATAATTTAAAGGAAATAAAATTTAAATTTAACTAAATAATTTAGATTAAAATTAAAACTCATTTAAAATTAATTTTAAATCGGTTTAAAACAAGTGGTTTGGTTTATAAACCATATCATAAAAATAATTGATTTATAAACCATAATTATAAAAATGGTTTGGTTCATATTAAATGGTTATTTATACACACCCCTAAAAAAGAGATTATATCTTTTAATAAAATGAAAGAATATCTTATATATTATACTTATATATTTTATGTTTTTTATTAGATATATGATATTTTACATTTTCAGAGAGGGATTACATTATATAAATAAATCAATCACATTTTTTTTTTGATAATGATACTAAGTGATCTTTACTTTTTATTTATGTTTTTGAAATATATTTTACGGATAAGTTAAACGTGTTAAACTATTATTTTTCTAGTTATTTAATATGTTGGGTTTTATATTTCGATATTTTTCTTTTTTCTTTTTTATTCAATATTTTTTTATTAAAAATATTATAATTTTTTTTTTATATTTACGTCTTCCCTTAATATTTTTATCAAGATCCGCCACAGATGTTTCTAAAATAATAAGACTAAATACACTATTTAATTAAAACAATAGTCAAATTAGTATCTTTTGTGTCCTAACTATAATTGAAATGTTAAATATTAAGTTATGTACATATATTTAATATATAAAAACATAAATTAAAATTGATTTAATATTTTTTTATAGCTTAACCTTAAAATTTATTCTGATTTCTTAATTTAAAAAATATTTATATTGGTATTTTTAATTTTTAAAAATATATAATGTTAATTCTTTTTTATATTTAGGACAAATTTAATCATTAATTTCTAAATTTTTTATCATTAATTAAATAAAAAGGAGTAATATGATCCTTTTTAAAAAATAAGGTCAAATTTTTTAAGTTAATTAAAGAAGTAAAAATAAATCTCGAAATTAAGATAAATATTAAATTATTAAAATTTTAATTTTTCATTTCTCAATATTAATATATGTAATTTTTGTTATTAGATTAAAAAAATGACGCAACCCTACAATTTCTAATTTTGTATGAGTAAATTTATTTATTTATTATGAGAAAACACACTTTACATAAATAATAATAATAATTTCTTTGATAGATTTATGATTCGCTGATTTTATTTTATTTTAACCAATAAAAAACTTTATTTTATTTTTATTTAATAATTTTTTTTCTTCATATTTTAAAATAAAATATTAAAATAATCTAAAGATTTCTTTTGAATAAAGAAACAGTTTTTCCAGTTTTTAGCGTAAGGAGTGAGCGAAAAAGTGAGCGAAAAAGTGAGAAATCCTTAGCTTCTTCTTCTTCCTTCAGAAAAACTCAATTCACATTATCATCACCTCTTCTCTGCAATCGATTCCATTTTCGTTCTCAAGATGGAAAGCGCATCAGAGCTCGTTGAATTTCCATTGTTGTTAACACCAATTCATTCTCATTACAGGGCTTGCACTATTCCTTATAGATTCCCTTCCGATAATCCTCGAAAACCTACTCCCAACGAAATTTCTTGGATTAATCTCTTTCTTAACTCAATACCCTCTTTCAAGTATGTATATTTTTTAACCCTGTTTTTCAAAAAAAATGATTTTTTTATTTATAATTATTTTGGCATCTGATTCGCTGTTTTAGATCGATTATTGTATACCCTTTTGTTCATTTTGATTTGAAATGGTTTATGTTGATGTTCTTTGTCGTAAAAATTGTTTTTTTCTTTCTTATTTATTAGATATAATTTTTGTTGAGTAGCTGTGTGTTATGTTTGTTTTTTCATTAGAAATTGTTTATGTTGGTTCCAAAGTTTTAAATAACTGTTGCGATATTGTTTTGCTGTTGTTTGGGGTAAAAATTGTGTTTTTTCTTCTTGTTTATTAGATTTTTTTTTATTGTGTAGTTTTTTGTTATATTGTTTTTTTTTTTTTTTTTCCATTAGAAATGGTTTATGCGGGTTCCAGGTTTTAAATAACAATTGCGCAAAGGCTTTTGCGATTTCGATATGTATATGAGTTGCGATATTGATTGTGGTCGTCGCAGTTTGAGTTAACTATAATTTCTTTTTCATTGTAAAAACGGTGAATAACAGTATCGATATCGACACATTTGAATATTGTTTTAACAGGGCCGTTTTCACGGTAACTAACTGTTTTAAAACCTTGGTGGGTTCAATAGGATTAGAGAATGAATCTCAAGTAGTAGATGCTTGGTTCAGGGTTTGATCTCTGGCTGGTGCATATGAAAAATATATGTTGTGATAGGTCAATCACTTAAGTGGATTTAAGTGATTTAAGTTAGTACCAGTGATTAGTCTATGCAGTTACGGGGTCGATTTCAGGAATTGGTGGTAGTGATTGTTGTTGTTTTCTTGTTTACATTATTTGTTAACTTTGATTTGGCAGGAAGCGTGCAGAGAGCGATACTTCTGTTCCCGATGCTGCAAATAAAGCTGAAAAATTTGCTCAAAGGTGATCTGATTCTTCTTTTTTTGGTTTGTAGTATGTGGTTTTCTTAATTATATCTATTTTTTTGCATTCTATGGAAAAGGTATGCTGATATACTTGAAGATTTCAAGAAAGATCCCGAAAGTCACGGCGGACCACCTGATTGCATTGTATGTTATATACTATTGCTGAAATTATACCCTAATAGTTTGATTGTCAATTACCTTCTTTGTTTTGATTTTTGATTTTTCGGACGTGGCGATTTGCTAGCTTCTATGCAGACTCCGTGAGCTAATACTCCGAGAATTGGGATTCAGTGATATCTTCAAAAAGGTCAAGGTAAAGTTGTCTACAATTTTGGATCCTATTTGTTATTTGTTACTGCTATGCAGCCATAGATGATAAAATGCGATAGTGTTGTAAAATAGCGACTTTAACGGTACTATAACATAGCGGGATTTTAACAAATTATATTGTTTTGAGACACTCTATTTAGTACAAAGTGATAACATTCGAATAACGGCTATATTGGTACTATAGCATTGTAGTGTGAAGAAATTTGAATAGACTGTTATTTTTCTCGATATATGATTGAGAACATCGATGTTGAAGAAACATGTGTGCCTATCTAATTGTAGGGGTTGGCGTGTGTAAATTCTTGCATGAAAATGGAGGAAAGTATAATGCAATTGTTATCAGATTTATTTAAATGACCTTAAAAGTTAAAATGTCTACATTTTTTGACTCATATTTGGAATTGGAATAATCATTTACTTACCTTCTAACCAAACTCCGGATCACCTGACTCCCCTTTCTTCGGAACTGGAGGATGGTGACCAAAAATCGAACATTTACTTGCCAAAGTGGCGTGAAATTTCAACAAATGTTGTTGTTGATTTCAATTAAAGAAGGCTGTGTCGTATAAATGACTTTCTCAATGAACTATGTAGTTTAATTTTCATTGAGATACTAATCACTTTTCTGATTGGGTGCTATAGGATGAGGAAAATGCAAAAGCCATCTCCTTGTTTGAGAATGTTCTTCATGTTAATGACGCCATTGAAGATGAAGGCAAGCGAATTGAGCATCTAGTTAGGGGAATTTTTGCAGGAAACATATTTGATCTTGGCTCGGCGCAGGTAGAATGATTTCCTTTGCATTCTTTTGATAACTTTTGGCTAACTAAAATTAGAATAAATCGTTATTTTTGTCCCTAAATTTGTTAGGCGGTGTTACAATACTATAGTTTATGCATTAACATATTTGTTTCACAATTCCTTGAAGCTCGCAGAGGTTTTCTCTAAGGATGGAATGTCCTTTTTGGCAAGTTGTCAAAATCTTGTACCTCGACCTTGGGTTATTGACGATCTTGATGCTTTCAAACTGAAATGGAGCAAAAAGTCATGGAAGAAGGCAAGTTTTCGTGTGCATAACCGATACAATTTTAAAATGATTTGTTGAATTTTTTTGTCTTCTGGCCTACTCTCTGCAGTGGCATTTTTGTAATGTGTTCCCTTCATGTTGCAGGTTATTATATTTGTCGATAACTCTGGTGCTGATATTATTTTGGGCATTTTACCATTTGCAAGGGAGCTTCTTCGGCGTGGGAGTCAGGTTGGTCCATATTTTGTTTATTTATTTTGCAAAATGAAAATTCATTAAGACGAAAGATAAATATTACGACGAGATGAGAGGATTAAAACACTAGAAGAAACACAAGACAACTTAGAAAGCCTATCATGCAAGTGTTTTTGTATAAGCTATTTCAGTTTTCGTGTAAGCTGTTTCATAAGCTATTCTAGAGAGCAAAGCCGTCTCATGTTTTTCGATGCACTATGTAGATTAGTTGCAGTTTAACCATGACAAAACAAATAGAGACCCTATTTAACTGTGACAAACATTTTATGAGACCCTATTTAGTCAAGGTTTACTCGTGATAAATTTTGGGTCCTGTGTGGTAGCCCTCTTTACATGCCCTTAAAGACGGCCCTACTAAAAAGTTTATGAAAATAGGTTGAAAACAACTTTTGAATATGTCATTAGCTAATTTCATAAGCTCCTTGAAGAGTCTGTGTAGTAGCAAAGTACAAAAGTTAAGTTTTAACCAAATGCACCAAAGTGTAGAACAATTTGCACGCTAACAGAAGAAGTTTACCTCCCTATTTCAACCAAAGCCATGAAAGCGGTTTTTTCTGTCATTTTGATTCTAATCCATCCCTCGGATGGATAACAAGTGATATTATTCTGACTGCATTGTTATAGGTATTTAAACCTATTTGGATTGACTCATTTAAACTTATCTACCGACATAAGCTCTTGCGAGACTGTTTGAGAGCGTATGGAAAATGGAAACAATTTATAGCATGTCCATAAGTTGTTTTCAGTTTCTTTTCATAAGCTTTCTAGAATTGTTTACGAAAACAGCTTATAAAAAAATGTTAAATTATTTTATTTTTTATTCTAGAAATAGTTTATACATAAAGACTTGTATGTTAAGCATTTATGTTGTGAACACTTAATTAAATTGTTTATCCAAACAGACTTCATTAGTTTTAGCAGAACTTTAGTGGATAATAAGTATGTTTGAAACTGAATCTGCTTTTCATCTGCTGTTCTTACAGCTTCCAATTCGGTATAGTTAAGTGATTCTGTTTGAATGCAGGTTGTATTGGCTGCAAATGACTTACCTTCCATCAATGATGTGACATATCCTGAGCTAGTTGATATTATATCAAAGGTAACGAGAAACATTTTTTCCGTAAACTTTTGATATCATCATGTTCTTTGCTAACCAGATTACATTTGTTTCCAGTTGAAGGATGAAAAAGGAAACCTTGTCGGTGTCAGTTCATCAAACCTTTTAATTGCCAACTCTGGCAATGATTTACCGGTAAGAAAATCATCGATGTTTTTTCTTTGTTAATTTGGTAAATTACGGTATTTGAATCTTGCTTTATTCGATGGATATCAGGTTATTGATCTTACAAGAGTGTCGCAAGAGCTTGCTTACCTTGCTAGCGATGCAGATCTTGTCATCTTAGAAGGGATGGTGAGTTTTTTCACTGCATTTGTTCATGCTGGAAACAGTTACTGTAATTTCAACGAGATAGAAACTAATGATATCTTTCTTCCGACAGGGCCGAGGAATCGAAACAAATCTGTATGCTCAATTTAAATGTGATTCCCTTAAGATTGGAATGGTAATATGCATTTTACCGTATTATTTTACTTCTCAGTTCTCATAACAATAAATAAAACCTATGTAAGACTGACACCTCTAAAAAATGTATGTCATTGATGCTGACATTTGTGATTACATTCAGTTTATTTATGTGTTAATTTCGGTGTATGTGATGTGTGTATGTGTCCGTGTTTCATAAAAGAAAACTTATGGTCAAATTAATTATCCTAATTTTTCGTATTATTTTTCTCCAGGTAAAACATCCGGAAGTTGCACAATTTCTCGGGGGTCGCCTATACGACTGCGTATTCAAATACAATGAAGTTTCGATTTGATAAGTCTCATTCTTTTGTCTGCTAATGTGCTCTGCTCTGCATACACGCAGTATTGGCCGAAAACGAGATGTTTTCTAGAATGTCATTAATAACAAGTTATTCATTCTACATACATACATGGCTTCTTCTTTGTAAAGCCGACACTTCAGATCGAAGGTGTGTCTATTGTATGATACTGATACAACACATGCGATAAGATTCAACCGTTCTAGACTTGCAATCATAAGTACCATAATTTTACAAAGGAATAGCTGTATTTACATGCGAAGCTATAACTGAAGCTTCTTAACTTAACTTTGCCAAGCCACAATTTACATCCTAGTGGAGAAGAAAATATATTAGAACAAAAACCAGGGAGCAATTATTAGCACCCCCTAATTTTTGCTAACATACTCTCCTTCCTAAAACTTTTTTTAGAGGGTTTCTTTATATACTCTCCTTCCTATATACCATAAATTTTGTAAAACTCGATGTTAGAATGTCATTGGACTTTGCAAAATAGCCAGTGTGAGTGGAGGGTAGCACTGAGTTTTATAAAATTCTTCAGGTATTTTCAAATTATCAGTAATTTTATTTACTTGTTTATTAATGAGACATAAACTCTAGTTGATAGAACTAATTTATAGTTGTTAGTTGTTACCGGATAGTTTATAGTTTATGACTGATAGTATATAAGTTAATTTGAGTCTTTGATAAATTAGCTATTACATTAGCTAATAATTACAAAATGACCTAAAAAAATATTTTTAATTAAAAAATTTGTGATTTCATTATCTTATTATATTATATTATTAAATTAAATTTTATTCGATAAAAATATATATATTAATAACAACATAGTAAACAATTTTAATATATATGAAAAATTAAAGATATCATTAAAATATATAAATTTGTATATAGGTTTTATGAGCTTTGCTATTTAGTATAAATATATTGACAACAAAATTCAATGAATAAAAGAACCAGTAAACCATATATGAAGCAGCAGGAGTATTTTATAAAGCCATTTATGAAGACATAAAAGTAAAAGTAATCATAATAACTATACTTCTTAGTCTAGTTAACTCATTCTTTCATAAAAGTAAAAGTAATCTGATAAATCTACACTAGGATAGTATCAAATCTGAATAATCAAAAGGAAGATAAACTTAAAATAGCTTGAATATATATTTTCTTCTTAGCCATAAAGAGACAACATTATAATATAAATACTAGGGTTTCTAAACTATGGGCTATGGTCCAACATAAGAATTATTTAAAACCCATTAAAGATAAAATACTAAAGACAACCTCACTTAATAATGGTAAAAATCTTTAAATCAAAAGGGCTTTTTCCTTTCCCTAATAAGCTTATTGGGCTTAGAACTCCGTGGCCTATAAATACTCCCTGATTCAATGGGAACTTTGTCCTCAAGGTTCAAAGATGCATTGAGTTGTGTGACAATTTTGTGTGAGGCCCATGTTGAAGAGGGATCCGTAACATGCATTGGCGGTGTGGAAAAACTATCTGTGACATAGGAGTTGGAGGCATTAATTGGTGATAAATGGATAGGAATTGGTGCGTTACAACTGGCTGATAAGGGAGAGAGGAAAGGTGGGGTACAACTGGCAGATAAGGGAGGTAAAGCTGGTGCGGGACATCTGGATATTTGAGAAGGTTGGAGGAACCGAGGAACATTAATGTGGCATGGGAAAGGGAAGTTTACAGCATGTGGTAGGGTGGCTACGGTAGGGGATAGATGGGGGCTACAAAAAAGAGATAAGGGAGAGTTATGAGTGGAAGGTGAGGTGGCAATTTTGGATTGGGAAAGGCTAGATATTGGAGGATTTTTGTGATAAGGAAGTAGAGGGGTAACCGCACGTGAATGAGATAGGGGGTTCAAGCAAGTTACCGTTGTGGGGTCTGTAATTGTACTTAAAGATTGAGACTTAGAGTTAGTGGGGCATATATAAGAATAAGTAACCCTAGATTCAATTTTCTTTGTGGTCTCCAAAGTACCTCCGCCGCTTAAAGACAAATTTTCCAAACTCTTCTCTTTGTCAAACAGTTTCTCTCTTTGCCTTGCATGTCCAGCTTCAGTCATCAACGATGCATGTAAAACAATATTGTTTTGTTCTGTGGTAGCCATCTTTGTTTTTCCACCTCCATTTGAAAGTTGTTTGCTTATTTGATCAGATCTAACAACATCAGTATTGGGTACTGTTTTTTCTTGCAGGAAGATATTAGAGATGTGTAAAGGAAGGTCATGCTCATGGTGTTGGTTCGTTTTTCTGAAGAAGGGTCGAAGGAGAGACACATGCACGATAGGATGGATCCTGGAAGATGAAGGTAGATCCAATTCGTAGGCCACCTCTCCCATGCGTCGGATGATCATGAATGGTCCGTGAAAATATTTCGAAAGTTTTTGTGATGTTCTCTTCATCACAGTCTGTTGACGGTAAGGCCGCAAGTAAAGCAGTACAAGATCTCCTGTTTGAAAGGTAATATCGAGTCTTTTTTGTTGGCTTGAGTCTCCATTTGTTTCCTACTTTTTTGTAAGTTGTTTTTGAGCTGACTCAAAATCTCTTGGCAATGTTGAAGCGAGGAATCCAAGGAATCAATGGTGGCGGAGTCTTTGATGTAATCCGGAATAGATGGAGGTGGACGCCCGTATAGAGCCTGGAATGGCGACATCTTAATAGTCGAGTGATATGTCGTGTTGAACCAGAATTCGGCCAGATGCAAGTATTTGAACCAGTGCTTTGGATGGTCGCTAACAAAACACCGTAGGTATGTTTCTAAGCTTCTATTAACAACTTTCGACTGTCCATCTATTTCCGGATGGTAAGCCGTACTAAATTTAAGCTTTATCCCTTGAACTTTAAACAATTGTTTCCAAAATGAACTCAAAAAAAAGGGATCCCTGTCCGAGACAATAGATTTGGGAATACTGTGGAGCCGACAAATCTCAACAGAAAATCTTGTTGCCAGATCCTGTGCAGTGTATCGAGTTGAAAGAGCAATGAAGTGTACATACTTCGTGAGTCGATCACAGATGACCCAGATCACTGTGTGACCAAAGGAATTTGGAAGATGAGTTATAAAGTCCATGGTAAGTTCCTCCCACACCTGATTTGGTATTGGTAAGGGTTGCAACAGTCCCTTCTTTTTCTGTGTTTGATACTTGCTTTGTTGACAAACTATGCAGTGTTCAATGAAATCCGTAACCTCGGTGTGGAGTCCCGACCAAGCAAAGGAAGCAGCAAGTCTAGCAACTGTTGGTTTGACACCCGAGTGACCCAAAGTTGGTGTACTATGAAACTCATCAATGAGTGCCAACCGTAATTGATTAAAAGGTATGTACAGTCTTTCTCGGAAAAGCAGTAGTCCTTTGGAAAATGTATAGTCATTTTCCCCCTCTAAGTTGTGTTTTTCACTAACTCTTGGTCGTCCAAATCTGTGGCATAGTAATGGTGGAGATGGGTGACCAGATCGGGAATGGCGGACGAGAGAGCCATTAGAAGAGGAGGTTCTTGAGTGGAAAACTTGCGGCTTAAAGCATCTGCTACAAGGTTCGATCGACCAGGTTTGTAAAAAATTTCAAAATTGAACCCTTGTAGTTTTGAAGCCCACTTTTGTTGTTCTGGTGTTTGAATTCATTGCATTAGGATATCCTTTAAACTCTTTTGATTTGTGTAAATTTGAAACTTCTGACCAATTAAGTATTGACGCTATTTCTTGACTGATTCTGTTACAGCGTACATCTCACGGACATAGACAGAACTGGACTGCATACGGGGGCACATTTTTTTTGCTGAAAAAGGCGAGGGGATGTCCATCCTGGGAGGACTGCACCAATTGCAACTCTGGAAGCATCTGACTCAATGATAAATGTTTTTGTGAAGTCTGGCAAAGCCAGCACCGACATGTCAGTCATTTTCTTTTTCAATTATGTAAAGGCCAAAGCAGCCTTTGTACTCCATGAAATTTATTAGAACACAATAAATCGGTGAGAGGAACGGCGAGAGTGGTGTAGTGACGCACAAAGCGTCTATAGAAACCGGTGAGACCGAGGAAACCCCGCAATGCCGTGAGAGAACGTGGCACCGACCAATCCACTATTGCCTGAATTTTTTCTGGATCTGCAACAACACTACCTTCTGATATAACATGACCCAAATAATTCACCTTGCTAACTGCAAAAACACACTTTGAAAATTTTGCAAGAAATGAATTGGACTTTAAAACATTAAAAATGATATCTAAATGAACCAAGTGGTCGCTCATGGATGAGCTGAAAATGAGTATATCATCAAAGAATACTAAAATAAACCGTCGAAGGTAAGGTCTTAACAGTTCGTTCATAGCAGATTGAAATGTAGATGATGCATTTGTTAGACCAAAGGGCATAACTAGGAACTCGTAATGGCCGTCAAATGTTCTTAACGCCGTTTTATGAGTATCTTTCGATGAAACTCGTATTTGATGATAGCCTGAGCATAGATCTATCTTGGTAAATATTTTTGCATTGCCTAACTCATCTAAAAGTTCATCAATAGTTGGGATAGGGAAGCGGTCTTGATTGTAACTGCGTTTAGGGCGCGATAATCAACACAAAATCGCCAACTGCCATCCCTTTTTCTTGACAAGAAGTACTGGAGAGGAAAAGGACTGTTACTAGGGATAATAATGCCTTCCCTTAACATATCTTGAATGAGGGAGTTCATGTCTTCTTTTGGGAGTGTGGGTATCTGTATGGCTTAACATTAATAGGTGCAGTGGGTGGAAGTAGAGGAATACGGTGGTTATAAGGTCTAGAAGGTGGAAGGCTTAGGGATCCATGGAAGACAGTTGGGTATTTTTCAATGAGACTGACAATGTTAGGGTCGAGTGGAGAATTGGTGGTTTGAGAAACATTTGGTGGTTCAATGGGTTGGGTGAGTGAAGTTCGAATTTAGAAGGTACTGATTGGATTGGTTGTTTGAGCTGGTTTCCTGTTTCATTAGGTAGGAAAGTCATGAGGTGGAGGGAAACAATGGAACCTGTGTGAATAAGGTGGCGAAGTTGGTGAAAGGTTGTTAAGGATGGTAGAGTTTTTGGGTCGCCTTTGAGGGTAATTAGTGTATCTTGGTGAGTGAAGGTAATAGATGGAATGGAGAAATCAGCATTGATGGGTCCAAGAGTGCGTAGCCATGGCATGCCTAAAACAACATCTGCACCCTCAATTGGTAAAAGGTAGAAGGGAAGTGAAAAGGGCTTGTTTTGTAAAGTAAGTTTGACATTGTTACAAATGCCCTCACATTGGAGATGAGATCCATTTCCAACCATAATTTAAAATTGGGGAATAAGGGTAGTTTGGAGATTAAGATGGTGGGCAATCCTTGGTTGAAGGATGTTATGAGTGCTGCCCATATCCACTAGGACCATAACCTGAAGTCCACTAATCAAGCCTTTAAACTTAAGTGTTTGGGGTGAAATTTAAATAACTCAGCTTGGTGGTTGTCATAAGTAGAGTGACCAAAGCGTAATTCCAAATCCCTTATAAAGGAAAACCAATCTGTTAAAAGATGATTTTGGTGCATCCATTTAAACCAAGATAAAACATCCCCTTTCATATAAAAAGAAATCAACGATAGTCAATTTCTGGTGGTAAATTGTAAAAACTGAAAAATTGATCCGCTTGAAATAACCATTCTAATGGATTAGAACCATCAAACATAGCAAGTTCAAGCTTAGGTGTTCGAAAAAGGGGTAATGGTGGAAGTTAGGGATTTGAGTATAGGGAATTTGGGGCAGATATGGGATAGCATAGGGTTGTGATGAAACAAATGGGGTAGGTGATGAAATGTATGGTGGAAAAGGTGGTGGGGTCGGTGCTACAGTAGCATGCGGGTGAACAGTAATAGTAGGTTGTGATGGGGAGTTAGAGAACATAGCAGAATGACGTAATGTGGATTGGGTAGGGGTAAAATTCTGGGTAAATGGGGTAGAAACCACGGAAATAGAAGGGAAATTTTGGGATATACCTGAGGAGCTTGCTCCTGATAGAACTGTAGCAGGAACATGTTCTTTTTGCTTAGCGATCTTGTTAAGAACATTCATGAGAGATTCATATCTGGAATCTTCAACAGTCTTGTCATTTTCCAGCCTTGTATTAATCTGTCCCACTTGCTGTGCTAACTGAGCCAAATCTGCAGCATGCTTTTCAAATCTCTCATCCATTTGTTCTTGAGTTTCTCTCATAACATTGTTTAGGTGGATGGTGGAGATTTGGACAACTTTCTCTATAAGTTCCTTAGAGGGATGATTAGGTGGTTGTGGGGGGGGGGGGGGGGGGGGGGGGCATGGAAGGATTGAGATGCAATAATGAAAGCACCAATGATAAATCTACACTAAGATCAAATCTGAATAATCAAAAGGAAGATAAACTTAAAACAAACTTGAACATATTTTTTTCTTAGCCATAAAGAGACAACATTACAATATAAATACTAGGGTTTCTAAACTATGGGCCATGGGCCAACATAAGAATTATTTAAAACCCATTAAAGATAAAATACTAAAGACAACCTCACTTAATAATGATAAAAATCTTAAACCAAAAGGGCTTTTTCCTTTCCCTAATAAGCTTATTGGGCTTAGAACTCTGTTGTCTATCATAATCAAACTCAAAAGTTACTTTAAATATAGCTTTTGAAAAAAAAGTTAAAAGCTAGTTAAAAAACTATAAATTAAAAGCTAAAAGACAATTATCAAACAGAACGTTTTAATCAAATAAATGAAAAGGTAAAAACTATAAACTAAAAACTTTTTTTTTAGTCTTACTAAACAGATTCATAACATATCATAAAGTTAACATAATTTCAACAATTTGTTAACATAATATAAAATTTCATGAAGTTAACAAAACATCTTAACATAAACTTAAGTATCATAGAATTAACATAAATCTAACATAGCATAAAATTAATATAAACTTAATGGCATATTAACATAAATTTAACATACAATAGTGTTGGTGTAATTTCCACCATACAAAAGTATTGGTGCAATTTCAATCATTTAAAAGTTTCAATCTTCACCAAGTTCAATTATCGGTTTCTTTCAGATCTGCATGTTACCTCTTTAGTGCATGTACTGTGGTCTCATGTTTCCAATGTCTTGTGCGACCCATATGTTGTTTTTCATCTCTTGTATCTTTACAATAATTTCCTCTCAAATAGTAAATGCCTAGAGGCCAGGTCATGGGAAATTAGACCTTAACTTTAACATAATCCAATGACTATTGTTGACAACTGCAATACGTTGAAAACAAAATTGGCTATAACATAAGTGGAAAAAGGTGATGTTAGATTCTTAAACAAGGTAACCAATATAATATTGTACACCATAAACAATTCGATAACTCATATCAGAAATGACCATCCACTTATCACGACTTTAAACACTAAAATTATATATTCTTAATGAATTTTTTAACTTCTAAAATTGAGTTGTAGAAAAATTTGGAACACACTACTGTTGTAAAAACATCACTGTCTACATTTGAGTCAATGACCAACATTGCTCTCCCCACCTAAGAAAATCACTAATAGCATGAAATCATAATTTCTATAAGACTCTACAAAAATACAAAGGGACATGAGCGACTTAGATGAAATTTTCCTATCCCTACGTAACACGATAAATGTCTAAGGGCTCAATATTGAACTAGACAAAGTTTATACGGTTATGCCTTGTGGTCAATATAGACATAAAGGGCAAAAAGGTAACTATACACAATAAATCATCATGAGAAGATTTTTCAGATAACATGATATTTTTTCGTGACTTAGGTAGCTGTTAGAACAGTGATAGAGTATCGGGGTTTGTTATCGTCTCCACAGGAAATCTGTGATATTGCCGCCGTTCGACAGTTGTTAAAGTTCTTAACTTATAGTAACAAGGGGGTTTTGGTTTTTCGTTACGTAGCTTGCATAGGAAAAATAATAAATGCGGTAAAAGTTTAGGTTTTACGATTTGAGAAAGATTGTCAAAGTTAGGGTTCGACGATCACTTTGCATGTATATGTTCGATCAACAAAACTAGTAAACTCCGTTGGATGATAATCACATTCACAATATCCTCTCAATGTGTTTAATTCTAACACACATTGTGATTTTTCCCATTTTGATCCATTGTTGATTTCTCACACAATCTATCAAAATGACAACTTTTAGGGTTTAATATTTTAGTGAACAACCACATTCAAGACTATCTCTAACTCAAGAACATAGATGGATGAAAACCTAAGTAAATAGTTGGTAAATATCTTTCAATCATAAACCAACACAAAGAGTTAACAATAAGACAAAGTTTTCACCATATATTCATCATCAAAGAGTTTACAAATGAAGATCATCCCATTTACATACAAAGCTTGTGATCATCTACATCTAACCTTGACAAAATGAAGAAATTAGCCATTTTCATGGTGGCTTGCACAAGAAGTTTCGGGAGACGGTTGATCATCATCCGAATCGAAGAATCGAGTTTGGATGAGAATCCACCTTTTTTTTGGAAGATCTTGTTAAGAGATGAATAATAGTGAAAGATTGGGTTTCTAGGTCACAAATATCTCTCTTGGAGCAAAACAAAACAAAGTGGTTGAAAAAAAAGCAGAAAAAAAATCTTTTTGACAAAAGTAGCCCCTGCTACTTATAGACAAATAAAGTGCTATTCTGCCACGCTCGCTACCTTGCTTGCCAAGCGAGGTCATAGCGAGCGTTCGCTACCTGCTCGCCTAGCGAACATGCTAGCGAGGTCTGGGATGTTGCTACTGGAAGCGTTCGCTGGCTTGTTCGCTAGGTGCTCGCCTAGCGAGTGCTTTGCTGCCTTCCTCGCCTCAAGCGAAGCTGATCAATTTGATTCTGTCCAAGTCTAGGAGTGTTTGCTAGCAGCTCGCTATGAGCTTGCCTAGCGAACCTTCGCTACCTCACTCGCCTAGCGAACGTGCTAGCGAGCTTGCTTTTGATTGCTTTTTTTTCTTGATCCCTTTTCCATTTTTCTTGTGTCTTCAAGTTCTACTCTTTCATGCCTAAATACTGCACAATAACACGCAAATCAAAAGGACCTAGAGTATTTCACATAATATTGCATATAAACAAAAGCAAGGGCGATTTTGACATTTTCTGAAAGAAACGGAGTGAAAGATGCCCACATCTGATAACTCAAATAAGCAATATTAGGCATCTAACAACTCTCCCCAACTAGATTCTTGCTTGCCCTCAAGTAAAGTATGCCTCTAGAAGATCAAGAGGATTTGCTTAAAGAAAAAGGTTTCTTCGAAATTGGATAAAATGGCTCAAAAACAAGAGAATCAACTAGATACAAGTCTCCAATGGTTTGAACAACACAAGACACAAGAACTAAAACCTTATAGCAATGCAAAACATGTATCAATCAATAACAATGGTATCCTGAATGAATCACCCTATCGCTCCTCTTCGAATAAGGATTGAAGAGATCACGCGTTTACAACCACGGGTGCAATTTCACTCTCCAACAAACAATGCCAAACTCAATTCAATTCATACAATGTCTAACAATTATAAATGAAAATGCGGAAGCACGAAGATCACTAAGGTCTTTTCCTGTTGTAGCTTGGTCAGGTTTACAAACAAGGGATATATCTAAGGCCATTGAAAACGAAGTTGCCGACGCAAAAGAGACATTCACTGTACAACTATTCACACATCCCAACTTCGTTGTACTTGTTTTTTTATTTGAAACCTTCATAACTCTTATTCCACAACTCAATTTGTTTTCCATTCTTTTTCTTCCAAGCAAGCATTCATTTTCATTCTCTTCTTTTTATTTTTTATTTTCTTTTTCACATATTCTCATAACAAATGTTTCTATTTTTCCAATTTTTTTTATGCTTGCTCGGTTATTCAAGAGTTGTTGCAACCTACCGATTTTCATTTTCGTTCTCCCCAACTTATCTTTTTACTCACCCCAAGTAAATGCTCTTGACTTTTTACGGCAAAAGAACACTTAACAAAAATTTTCCGGGTTTCAAAAAAAAAGATTTTGAAGTCTCGCCTTATTTTAAGCTGAGATTCAACTGTTTAAGCTCAAAAGGGTTCACGAATACTCTCTGCTCACGGGTAGATTGTATTTGGAAATGGTTGTGCTCGAAAGAAACAAGTGCCTTGATCATTTCTAATTGCTTCCACAAATTCACAATAATAAAAGACAAAGCATGAATTAAAAGAATCAACACAGTTTATTAGAATCCATCATTTATTTGTACAATGGAGGTTTCCTCACAATTTGTGGTTTTAAGTCCTAAGTGAATCATTCATTCAATTATGTTGCAAAAAGAACAATATTCAATTACGAAAAGAGTAAAGTTCCTCATGCATTCTAAAGTTCTAACCGAAGGTAACCATGTACCTTAGCCTTATTCACTTGTTTATTTTCATCATTGCCATCCAAGCTCGGATGCACCTTCATTGGATACTTCTTTCAGAGAGCAACCAATCTAGAAGGTTTGACCCTTAACAACCAAAAATTTATTAAACACAAGAAATTGAACCAAACACAATAATTTAAAAAAAAATGCTAAATTTAAAACATTACTTCCAAAATAAAAATGTGCATGGGGGACAAAACACCTCAAATAGTACAACCAAAATAACAAAGTATCTGAAAATACTAAACAATAAAACATAACAAAAAAGAAAACTTAGTCCTCCTCGGACTCATACTCCTCCTCCTCCTCCTCCTCCTCATCATCATCATCAGCATCATCATCATCGTCAGCAGGACCACTAGAGACACCCGCCCCCTCTCTGAAACAGGCTCGTCCTCAGGCCAGCCCGCGTGCTGCAGAAACTGCTCACGCGTCATCATCGGACACTCAACCGAAGGGTCACGAATCTGAAGTTGAAGTACCTGCATAGAATCATGAATATCCACCATGGCACGCTGAGTTGCCGCCATCCAATCCCAGTTGTAGTTACACACTGCCTGCTGAAAAGGGTCGAACCCCTGAGAAAAAGCACCAGGACCATCAGTAGTCCCGGCATCACTAGCACCAGCAGCTGGACCTTCTCTGATATTCTTAGGCCTACAATACTTGTCCACATATCTATTATCGATTGCGGACGGGATCTTCACAAGGCTGCGGGAAGGAAGCTTCATCCGCGACTGCGAGCATAAAGCCATAATAAGGCAAGGAAAAGCAAGGGGGAAATTAACTCGCGCCCCGACTTCAATCCGCTCTCAACCACTGACTTCATCTCATTAGCAATGATCCGAGCCACATCAATCTGAACATTAGTAAGAATACTATGGACTAAGTGTGCCACTGAGATCGGCACGGTCGATGTATGTGATCTAGGCTTAATGTTGGTCAGAACCAACATCAATATCAGCTGAGTAATGGGAATCATATCCTCCTTATGGTACCTCACTGCCACTCCAGATGAGTTTTTCTCAACACTCTTTCCCTCTAGCAACAGGGCAACATAAATATCATCAGTGTTAGGGAGGATCCTCAGGTCTCTGGTGTATCTATCCAGCTCATTAGCTCCTAAATTGAGTGGTTCACCAAGTACCCGGTTAATGGCATCTCTATCGAAAGCAACTTGACGGCCTAACACTCTTGTTGTCCATGTGAAAGGCTCGTCGTCGTCAGGTAGTGCGTTCGCGTAGAACTCGCGCACTATGTCAATACTGTAGCTCTCGAGTGGAGAAATCAGCCTGCTCCACCTCTTACTGTTAATCAGCCCCGCAAATGTCCCATAGTCGCCTTGTGCGTTGATTAAACCTCTTTTCAGGTAGGATCTTTCTTTTCTCTAACGCTACAAAGCGCGCTGCTTGTTTTGGCCCGACAAACTTATCCGTGTCAAACTGAATGGGCACAGGACAGGATGTGTTTACAACCTTTCGCTTTTTGCCAGTACTACCTGAGGCCATCTGCACAAAATCACAGCAGAGAAACAACAAACAGCAGCAAAAAATTATCAATAAGCATAAAAAAAACAAGTTACTGTCATGTTCGCTACCTTACTCGCCTAGCGAAGTCATAGCGAACACTCGCTACAAACTCGCCTAGCGAGCAAGCTAGCGAATGCTGCGGGTTTTCAATTTCGCTATTGTTTCCTTCCAAAATCAGACAATGCAGGGTCTTCCCAATCACGAATTCAGAAACAAAAGTATTTAGCATGATTGGGACTACTCTAGATACACATGCAACCCTAAAACTTTCAAATCCCTAAGTTTCAAATTCAACCCTAAAATCTCTATTCTTCTACATATTAAACAATAAAAAACAGAGAGAAAGAAATAGATCAAACCTGATTGCAGTAGGGTAGAGATAGAGAGACAAAGTTAGGGTTTGCAGCAGGATGGAGAGAAACAAGAACTAGGTGCAATGTGAGAGTGTTATGTTGAAAGTGTGAGAGTGAGAGACCGTGAGTGACTAAGGTAAACAGAATAAAACAGATTTTGGGCCCAAATGAATGGCCCACTGAATAAAAATTAAAGTGCTGTTTCGCGACGTTCGCCTAGCGAGGAGCTAGCGAACGCTTGCTCTATCATCGCCTAGCGAGCATGACAGATTTTCAAGCTTTTTAGCACAGCAAGCACAGTCCAATTCAACATGTTTCCACCACTTAGAACACCAACTACACACAACAAAAAAAACTGGAGATACTTACAATGTTGAGGTGCCTCTCAACAAGCGCTTGTTTAACGTCGGATAAGCTCGACGGTTCAAGATGCTCACACTGGAACATCCAAAAGGAACGCACAACTTTCAAGATCAACTAGACCGCCAAGATAGATCTTCAAATGTTGGCCATTCACTGTCCAACTGTCTTTTTTCTCCATGTCTTCAATAACAACAACTCTATAAGCTTTAACTTCTATGACACGAAATGGCCCGGATCATTTTGACTTCAACTTTCCAGGGAATAACCTCAACCTGGAATTGAACAGAAGAACCAACTGCCCGGGCACAAATTCTTTTCTAAGCTTCTTGTCATGATACTCTTTTACTTTTTCCTTGTACAACCAACTTGAGTGATATGCGGCATCGCGCATCTCTTCCAACTTAAGCAGTTGTACCTTTCTTTTTTCACCGGCCAAATCCTTGTCAAAGTTTAGCAATTTCAATGCCCACAAGGCTTTGTGCTCCAATTCAACTGGAAAATGGCAAGTTTTACCAAATACCAATTGAAAGGGAGTTAACCCAATTGAAGCTTTATAAGCGGTACGGTATGCCCACAATGCTTCATCCAATTTTTGCGACCATTCTTTTCTCGAATTTGACACAATTTTTTCAAGAATTCTCTTAATCTCACGATTAGAGACTTCGGCTTTCCCGTTTTCTTGTGGGTGATACGGAGTTGCCACTTTATGTGTTACACCATAATGTTTCAAAACGTTTTCTAACGGTGCATTACAAAAATGTGACCCTCCATCACTTATCAACACTCGGGGAGTTCTAAAACGGGAAAAGATGTTTTTCTTCAAAAAATTTATTACCGTTTTAGCATCCGCCCGAGGTGAGGCAATCGCCTCAACCCACTTAGAAACATAGTCAACCGCCACAAGCAAATATTCATTTCCGTAAGAGGGTGGGAATGGTCCAATAAAGTCGATGCCCCAACAATCAAATATTTCAACCTCTTGGATGTTTTGGAGAGGCATCTCGTCTCTCTTACCAATCCCACCGCTTCTTTGGTAACTATCACAACTTTGTGCATGGGCATTTGCGTCTTTGAAAGTAGTAGGCCAATAAAATCCTGACTGGAGGACTTTAGTGGCCGTTCTTGCCCCATTGAAATGTCCGCCGTAAGGCGAGTTGTGGCAATGCCAAAGAATACTTCGCGATTCATCTCCGATAACACACCTCCTCAACAGGTTGTCACCACCCAGTTTAAACAAATACGGGTCATCCCACACATAGTATTTAGAATCTGAGAGAAATTTCCTTTTTTGGTTCGGAGTTAGGTCGGGCAACACCAAACCACTAGCCTTATGGTTAGCAAAGTCCGCAAACCACGGCCTAACTTGAACTATAAAAAGTTTTTCATCGGGAAACTCCTCCCGGATTTCCTTCTCAAAAGCTATAACCTCCACATTAATTAAGCGGGATAAATGACCCGCCACCAAATTTTCCGATCCCTTCCGATCCTTAAATTCAATATCAAATTCTTGTAACAAGAGGATCCAACGGATGAGCCTTTGCTTCGAATTCGGTTTGGTGAGTAGATATTTAATCGCTGAGTGGTCGGTATACACTATGACTTTGGACCCAATAAGATAGGATCTAAACTTTTCAAGCGCATACACTATCGCGAGTAATTCTTTTTCAGTTGTGGAATAATTAAATTGAGCCTCATTAAGAACTTTACTCGCTAGTGTATCACATGAAAATTTTTATCCTTTCTTTGTCCCAATACCGCTCCAATTGCATAGTCGCTTGCATCGCACATGAACTCAAAATTTAAATTCCAATTTGGAGCGACTATAATTGAAGCGGTAACCAATTTTTCCTTCAACATTTTAAAAGCATGTAAACAATCTTCGGTTAAGTGAAATACCCGATCCTTGGCAAACAAGTTACTCAAAGGCTTAGCTACCTTTGAGAAGTCTTTGATAAAGCGCCGGTAGAAACCGACATGCCCAAGAAAACTTCAAATTCCCTTCATATTTACCGGAAGAGGCAACTTTGCAATCACATTAACTTTAGCTTGATCAACTTCAAGCCCTTTTAAAGAGACTTTGTGTTCGAGCACTATCCCCTTGGTCACCATGAAGTGGCATTTCTCCCAATTAAGAACGAGATTTGTTTCCATACATCTTTCCAGCACCGTTTCCAGATTGTCCAGACATATATCAAAAGAACTTCCAAACACGAAGAAGTCGTCCATGAACACTTCCATCGTTTTCTCGATCAGGTCGACAAATATAGCTTGCACACATCGTTGGAAAGTCGCCGGTGCATTGCATAACCCAAAGGTCATTTTTCGGTATGCGAAAATTCCAAACGGACATGTAAAAGTCATCTTTTCGTGATCGGCCGGGTCAACCGCAATTTGGTTATACCCGGAATAGCCATCTAAAAAACAATAGTATTGTTGCCCTGAAAGTCTCTCTAAAATTTGGTCCATGAACGAGAGTGGGAAATGATCTTTTCGAGTGGCGGTATTCAACTGCCTATAATCAATGCACATTCTCCACCCCGTTGTCACCTTTGTCGGTATCAACTCATTTTTTCGTTTCAAATTACGGTCATGCCACCTTTTTTTGGAACCACATGCACGAGACTCATCCATGGGCTATCCGAAATTGGGTAAATCATTCCCGCATCCAAAAGCTTAACAACTTCTTTTCGAACAACTTTCTTCATAGTAGGATTTAAGCGGCGTTGAGGTTGAGCTACCGGCTTAAAATCCTCCTCCATTAAGATCTTATGCATGCAATAGGAAGTAATAATTCCTTTGAGATCGGAAATAGTCCAACCAATGGCTTCTTGATTTTTTTTAAAACATCGATCAAACGGGATTCTCCGTTTGTTGACAAAAGATTGCTTATGATAATCGGCTTTGTTTCGGTCTCATCAAGGAATGCATACTTCAAGTTAGAAGGTAGCATTTTCAATTCAATTGGTGATTTTTCTTCATTGACCTCCTTTTTCAACACTTCCTCTTCGACTTCCCATGGTTGTAACTCTTCTAGACTATCAAGTTCCCTTAAACATTCCTCAAGAGCTTGCTCTTCTTCAATTGTGAAAACTTCAAAAGCGTCATCGAGAGCTAACTCCATAGGAGATATCTTATGAATATGTTTAGAAACTTCTAAAGTTGCCTCTTTGATCACATCAATTCGAAAGCTATCATGACTATCCTTTGAATGCTTCATGGCTTCGAATAGATCAAAAGTGACTTCTTCATTTTGGACCCGCAGTTTCATCAAACCGTCATCAACGTCAATCATCATTCGTGCGGTTTTCATGAACGGTCGGCCAAGTATAAGCGGAGCATCATCATTCTCTTCCATATCAATCACAACAAAATCAACCGGAAAGAAAAATTTGTCAACTTTGACCAATACATCTTGGGCTAACCCATGAGGATGGGTAGTCGACTTATCGGCCAATTGCAAAGTCATCCGGATGGACTTCATTTCAATGTTGCCAAGCCTCTTCACAATGGACAAAGGTATTAGATTAATGCTTGACCCCAAATCAGTTAGCCCTTTTCCGACATAGACATCACCAATTGTAATCGGCAACGTAACTCTTCTCGGGTCAACCTCTTTTCTCGTAAGTTTCCGTTGAATTATTGCGCTACAACTAGCATCTAAGACAGTTGTCTCCGGTTCCGTGTACCTCCGCTTTTAGTAAGTATGTCTTTCATGAATTTCGCATACTTAGGCATTTGCTCTAATGCGTCGGCAAACGGAATATTCACTTGAAGTTGTTTAAAAATATCCATGAACCGGGCGTAATGCCGTTCATTCTCCCTTCTAGATGGAGCATGCGGATACGTGAGGTTTTGGATAGGAGTAGCGCCCACTACCTCCTTTCCTTTCGAAACTCTAGAATTCCTTCCTCTTTTATTTTTTACTTCCTCCACCTTAGCTTCATCACTCATTTTGTTCAACTTCCACACTTTCTTTAGTTTCTACTTCACCATTCTTTTCATCCTTTTCAACTTCAACCATTTTTTTATTCTTTTCAAATTCTTCCTCACTTTACTCCCCAACTTCACCATCAATTCTATCATCTATTTTTTTCTCCTCATCTTTTTTTTCATTCTCTCTTTTTTCACTCTCATCTCTTTTTTTCACTCTCACTAACCAACTCCCTTCCACTTCTCGTCGTTATCGCTTTACAATGCTCCTTTGGATTTGCTTGCGTGTTCGCAAAAAAGAAGGTCCAGGTTGTTGTTCCGCTAGTTGTTTAGCAAGTTGTCCGACTTGAGTATCGAGATTTTTGATTGCCGCATCGTTGCTCTTTTGATTAGCCATTGATAATTGCATGAATTGTGTCAATGTCTCTTCTAACTTTGAAGTCACGACTGGTGGTTGTTGAGGTTGATAAGGATTTTGACGGCTAGAATTATCACCCCCATAACCTTGGTTATGGTGATAGTTACCCCTTGGTTGGTACCCTTGACTTGGTTGATAGTGTTATTGTTGTGGGTTTTGAGGATGTTGTTGATACGGTTGTTGTTGTTGTTGCCTCGGTTGGTAGTCTCGTTGATTCGCCATGTAATTTACCTCTTCGAACCCGGGAGGTGGACAAAATCCGGTATCATGTTCACCCTTGCAAAGCTCACAACAAGCTATTTGTTTAGCTTTTGAAGGCTCTTTTAACTCTTTTATTTGTTGAGTTAAGAGTTCAACTTGTTGTGAAATGAGTATATTTTGGGCAAGAATAGCATTGTTTGTCCCAAGTTCAAGCACTCTCGGTTTCTTCAAAGTGTTACCTCTACTTTGGCTTTGAAGGTCATTTAGAGCCATACGGTTAATGATATCAGTAGCTTCATCGACGCTTTTAGACAACAAAGAACCACCCGCAGTGGCATCCAATAAAGTCTTACAATTTGGTTGAAGGCCGTTTTTGAAAATGTGGATTTGCGTAAATTCATCAAAACCATGACCTTTGCACTTTCTAAGAATGGATTTAAATCTCTCCCATGCCTAGTTCAATGATTCGTTGGCTCCTTGAGAAAACACAGAAATAGCCGTTTTGGATTCCATGAACCGGTTGTGGGAGATAAATCTTTCAATGAACTTATCTTCCAACATGTTCCAATCCGTCATGACTGCAGGCGTTTGATCCAAGTACCAATCTTTGGCTTTGCCGAGCAAAGCATGAGGAAAAAGTCTTTTGAACAACGGTAGCTCTTGAGCTTGATCAACTCCGGCCACCAATGCTATCTCGTAAAACTTGGTGAGAAAAGCAAAGGGGTCTTCATGGTCCATTTCGGTGAATGGACTTCCGTATAGCAAAATAAGAGTTCTCGTCTTCATCTCGGCTTGCCTTCCCATGCGGTTGGCAAACTGAGCAGTATTTCTCGGACTGTTGACACATGGTGTGTAAACGGGCGGTGGTGGTGGTGGATCCATGATAGGTATGAAAGGTGGTGGCGTTGTAGAAGAACCTTCTCCTTGTTCTTGTCGTTGTCTAGCTTGTTGCCTCCTCCGTCTTGTTCTGCTTTTCAGTCTCCTTGCGGTTCTTTCGATCTCGGGATCAAAAAGAATTTGGTCCTCAGGAATCTGCCCTCACATAAAACGAAAGCTTCACACTAAACCAAACAAATTAACAAGCACAAGTCAAACAATTCAGAAGTTAAAAATTCAACAACTATTGCGATGCTCGCAATATCAATTCAAATTCCCCGACAACGGCGCCATTTTGTTAGAACAATGGTAGAGTATCGGGGTTTGTTATCGTCTCCATAGGGAATTTGTAATATTGCCGCCGTTCGACAGTTGTTAAGTTCTTAACTTATAGTAACAAGGGGGTTTTGGTTTTTTGTTACGGTAGCTTGTGTCGCTACTGCGAAAATCGGCGCCGGCTTGACAGGAGAGTCGCCACCGTGCGTTATTTATCCCTCAGAGCGGGAAAGGAAACGCTCGAAGTAAACCTCGCAAAGACGGGAAAAGGTATGGTCATCGCAACCAAAACCTGGATTCGGGAGTCGGTTACGCAAGGGGAAGGTATTAGCACCCCTCACGTCCATCGTACTCGATGGGATCCACGCTTGGTGTTTATAGGTAAAAGGGTGTGTTATCTATCTACGCTAATGGCTAGTCTGAAAAGAAAATAAAAGGACAGGACTCGACAGAACATACGGTGTTCTGGGCCTACGTATTCCCTCGTGCAATGGGAAAGTCAGAGTCAACGTAGTTCGACTACCTACGTCTAAACGGGGGAAAGGTTGCTCGCCAGGACATCGCGTCCTGTGCCTACGTACTTTCGTCTGGTATGAAAGATCAGAGCAAACGTAGTTCGACTAACTACGGGTAAACAGGGGGCTCTCACACAGCAGTGAGAAAACAAACTGGTCCTAAAGGCTCGGGAACCTACGAATTCGATCTGGTCTCAAATGCACTCGGCGGGAAAAAGGGATAACAATTAGTCATTAGCGGGAAAGTCTCGATCGCACAGCCGCGAGAGAACAAAGGTTAGTTGTTAGTGTGCTCGCTAGGATATCGCATCCTATGCCTACATATCTTCGTCTGGTACGAAGAATCAGAGCAGCTGTAGTTCAGCTAACTACGGATCAAACTACTCAAAAGCTCCTACAGAAAGGAAAGGGAAGCCCTAAAACTATAGCTGAGGAAGGGGAATCTACCTACTGCTATCACACCTGGTTGACCATCCTAATGTCTATCATGACAACTCCGCAGCGGAGAAGTCAGAGCTCCTAAGGGATCATGGCAACAGGACTAAACCACAAACAAGAAACTGCAAAGTAAAGAAATACTGAAAATATGCATGAATGCAACAACTAAACAAACAAGGCGCAAAGGCCGCAAACCACAAAGGCAAGGGAGCCCAGCTCTACCAAATACCAACAAGCAAAGCCACGCAATAACAAACAAGCAGAAGGAGGACCACCTCAACTTCTCATGCACACAAAGTCTACTTCTAAGATGCACCTACTCAGAACTATCTAGATGAATACCTAAGTCTAATGCAACATAACATCATACAAGTCAAACAACACAAAGAGACTAACCCTGAGCAGGGCCTCTATCTACAAAACAAGAAGCTACTCCTGGGCAAGGCCCCTAATAAACCTGAAACAAGCTCCTAATCTATCTCTAATCAAAACTCTATAACAATACCCTAAGAAAAGATCTAAGCAAAGACTCTAATCAAAACCCTAAGCAGGAGGAATCAATCCCAGTCTCCAAGCTTCAGAACAAGCTTACCAAAGAGAGGGAGCTAAGCAGACAAGCTCATAGTGCCTTCCTCAGGAAAGTACCAGGAGGTTACTACTCAGGAGTCGTATCCTATGCGGCTCGACAACTGTGATCAGTTTACATTCCTCCTCAGGAGAAATTAAACTCACATGAAGGCTCCGGCGTCACTGGATACTTGAGAAAAACCTATATGCACTAAGGGAACTAAGTGAGCAGACTCATAGGACCTTCCTCAGGAAAGTACTAGGAGGCTGACACTTAGGAATCGTATCCTACGTGGCTCAACAACTGTGATCAGTTTACATTCCTCCCCAGGAGAAATTAAACTCACAAGTTGGCTCCAACATTACTGGATACTTAAGAAATCCTAGGTAAACTAATGGAACTAAGTGAATAGACCCATAGGACCTTCCTCAGGAAAGTACTAGAGGACTTCCACTTAGGAATCGTATCCCATGTGGCTCAACAACCTGTGATCAGTTTACATTCCTCCTCAGGAGAAATTAAACTCACAAGTTGGCTCCAACATCATTGGATACTTACGAAAGAGGTGAGAAGAAAGAATGAAAGTCATTCATAGTGCCTTCCTCAGGAAGGTACCATAAACTCCCTTCAAACTTCAGGGTCTCGAACCTCACAAACAGACAACAAGCTTCTAGACTAAGCCTCAATCCACTGCATCCTTGCAAGCTCCAACGGGACTGCAACCAGCTCCTATCCTTAAGAAGAACCCACAGGCCAACAAACCACAAGAGACTATCTCTGAAGTTCAACCACAGTTGAACTTCACAGTCAGAAGTCATAAAGACTTCTCCTATCTTCAGGCTCAGACAAATCATATCAGGACACCCTACAAAAATCTATCAAAAATCTAATGGGAGACCTACATGGCTCTAAGACAACATACTGAAAAATCAGAACAAAATTCAATACCAGATGAAAGAGCTAAAATCAGCAACACAGACATATCCACAGACCAATTTATTCAACATCAATAACTGTGAAAAAATGCAATTAAAATGAAAATGCATGATTAAGCTAATATTTTTGTACTATAAAATTCTACACTGAATTACGAGTCTACAGAAAAAAGAACGGAATTATTTGACTAAATCTACTATTTTTTATCAATTTTCTAATGACACGTATGCACTAAAGAATATTAAAAAAAGTCAATTAAATGGAAAATATACAAAAAATAGCACACAAAAATAAAATGACACTTTTATTTTTATTTAATTTTCTAGATGCTTTCATGAAATGGTAGAAAAAAGAAGAATTAAAAAACAATTATTTACATTTTATTATGATTTATTTAATATGCAAAGAAATAGAAGAAATTAAAGAAAATAAAATTGAAATAAAACTGGAGGGGGGGTGCTAACAGCAAGGGATTCAGGCTCATTCTGACTTTGGGCCAGAAATGGGGGGTGCTAAAAGCATTAGGGCGCAGGGCCCAGTCTCCTCAAAAACAAACAATAAACTCAGAAAAGAAAAAAAACGCCTGGGGTGCTGTTAGCAATGAATTTCAGTTATTTCCTATTGGGCTTACGCCCAGGGGGGGTGCAGATAGCAATTAGGGCCCAAAGCCCAAACTGATTCACTCTGTTTTCTCACACAGGGGGGGGGGGAATTGAGCAAATGGGAGGTATTGGCAGCGAAACGCGTTTGGGCCTAAGCCCAAACCTAACCCTAACCCAATTATTCTCTAAACAAAACCTAATCCCTTCTCCTTGACTCAGGTTACTGTTCACGAAGCCAAACCCTAACGCCGTTTCGTTCTCTCCTCTCTGCCATTCATCCTCCTCTCCCAATCCATTCCCAGAAAACCCCAAGCCCTTCATTCATCTCAAACTTATACGAATCAAACCCTAGAATCTTAATCCTCAAAACAAAAACAAAACAAAAAACTTATGCTAAGAACATTCATGGCGGTTATGAGAAAGGACTAACCTGAAACGAGGACGTCGCTGGGATTCTTTTGGAGGCTTAGTGAAAATTGCCACGAGAGAGGAAGATCTTGACGTCTTCCTGGCCGTTGAAGGAACTCACGGAGGCACTGAAGCACGCGTCGAAGCTTGCTCGAATCTCTTGAACAAATTAGCGAAGAACTCCACGAATTCTACGAAGATCTGGGATGAGAAACTCAAGAACTGATGAAGCTATGATTCTGAAGCAGATGGATCTTGAAGATCCTTTGAGTGGCGTAAATGTCCTGAGGAAGATCTTCAGAGGATCTTTGATGTTTGTTGGTGGATGGACGTTTCTGGAAACTCTTTGGATGAAGATTGTTGGCGTTCTGGAAACCTGGAAGAACGATGAAGGTACGAGCGATTTCTGGATAAGTGGATGAAGGTTGATGATGTTCTGGAAAAGTGGATGAAGGTTGAGGGCGCAAACTATGAGTTTTCCGGCGCCGTTGAAGTCTCCGGCGAGGTACCGACGAAGCTGGACGGAGGAGATTTGAGGAAGAAGATGAAGAAAGGAGAGTTTCTGGGGATTTTGGGTGTTTGGGGGTTCCGGCGAGAAAGACGGTGGCCGGAGGACGTTGGGGGTGACCGGCGGTGGGCGGTTATGGCGGATGCATGGCCGCCGGTGGGTTTTCTGGTGAAGCTCCGGTGAATGCTGGCGAGGTGACAAGTGGCGCAGTGGAGGTTGGGAAGGAGACGTGTGGCACGCATGCACAGAGAGAGAGAGAGAGTGTGGGACAGCTGGGGCGAGACGTGGCGTGATTCTGGGGGGTTTCTGAGTGTAACGTGGGCCCTCTCTTTTCCTAACACGTGGCGTGCTATTTAAAGCCTTGGCATTTTCTGGACCACTCTAGGACCTTCTAGAAGCTTGCTGAAGACTCTGGAAATTCGCTGGAAAACTTGGACAAAGCTGGGTTGAATTGGGCTCCTTCTGCACTGAACTTGGGTATAGGCCCAAACGAAAAAATGGCCGAAACCTGTAATTAAAACACCTAACTAACACTAATCCTAAAACAGAGTTAACACCTAATTAACTAATTTCCTAATCAACTCTAAAAAATGATTAAAGCTCTAATTAATTCTATATTATCCTAATTAACCCTAAAAAAATCAATTAACCTAATTAAACTCTAAAAAGTGATTAAAAGTCTAATGAATTCTATATTATCCTAATTAAAAAAATGATTAAGATCTAATACTTCTACTAATTCTCTATTAAAACTCTAACATTATTTAATATCTATCAAAATCTATCATTAATAAAAGAAAACTACATTATTTTCTATATTATCTAAAAAACAATTAAAACTTATTTAAATTCTTCTATACTCTAAGAAAAAGATTAAAACAATTAACCCTATTCAAAAGTCTATATAAAATTCTAAAAAAGAGAATTAAACTATTAAACCTATTTAAAAATCTATATAAAATTCTAAAATTGATTTAAAAAACAATTAAACCTATTTTAAAAATCCTATAAAATTCTAAAAAGAGAATTAAACTATTAAAAAAATACAAAAACTCTATTTAAATTCCAGAAAAATCTATAAAGCCTATCTAAAATTCACAAAAGTCTATTAAACCCTAAAAATGCAGATGAATGCAAATGACCCCCATAAAAGAGCGCACGAGACCAGATCGAACTGAACAGAGAACCCCGGACATCAGAATATCCCCAAAATTACTGTGCAAGCTGAAAATCACCGAGGAGCGCACAATTTCCCGAAAATAAAACCCTGGTGATCTGGACTGGATCTGCCACATCTGATAGACGAAGATCAAGCTGTAAACTCTGATATCCCCTGCTTGTGCACAAATATCACATGTCTGAGCTGCGAATATGAATTTAACCCACGAGTCAGATAGGAGAATCGGTTGGTCAAATTTTAGGGTGCAACAGCTGCCCCTATTCAAGCGACTTGGACCTGAAGGGTTTGGAGAGCGCTCAGCCTTCAAACATTCAGAGGTACGAGACGGTTGAATACAAATAAAACCCGAAAATTTTCCAACCGCGAGCATATACTGTAAACTGCTTGGGGAATAAAGTCCAGAAAACCGAGTCCAGTCATTACGGCACCAAACTGATCGATCATCTGATAAAGAACTCCTGATTTGAATACCCGTTGCTTGTGATACCCCATATAACAAAACCCGAGGGCTGCAACAAAATACCTGATCCTTTCACATTGCCTACTGATAGGCAGGAAGAGAAACATACTCACATCGTCCAAAGATGGACGGGAAGACACCCTGATTGAACACTCACTCGTCTAAGGGTAGACGGGATCATCCTGATTGATGAAACAAATCAATCCACATCGTCTAAGGATAGACGGGAAGAAATAATCTCCAACTCCACATCGTCTAAGGGTAGGCGGAAAGACACCATTAATCTCCATATTCACATCGTCTACTGATAGATGGGAAGAAAGCCTTAATCTCCATACTCACATCGTCTAAGGGTAGACGGCATCATCCTGATTGATGAACAAATCAATATTCTCATCGTCTAAGGGTAGACGGCATCATCCTGATTGATGAACAAATCAATATTCTCATCGTCTAAGGGTAGACGGGAAGAAATAATCTCCGAATTCACATCGTCTACTGATAGACGGGAAGAAATAACCTCCAAATTCACATCGTCTACTGATAGACGGGAAGACACCATAACGCGATTCAACACCAACCCTTGAATTTCAGAATCCTTCTGTCTACGGGAATTGATGGAAAGATCAACATCTTTGAAGGGGCCACATCATCAGTATGGACCGACGAGAAGAAAGCCACCTTCTAAGGAACCATGTCGTCAATAAGAATCAACGATCACGAAAACTGAACATTCTTCGAAGAGCCTCGACGTCAATAAGGATTGACAGTCAGAAAAGTACCTCTTGAAACGTCATCTCATCCAATAAACAGAAAGAAAATCATTATCCGAAATATCGTTTTGAAACCCTTCAACAACCAAAGATAGCCGGAGAAGACTCACTGGGGAAACGCCTCATCATACGTATGATCTGGCAATAAAAAACCCGCTGAACAGTAACTCGAAACTTCACATCGTCTGCTGACAGACGGAAAGCAAAGCCACTTGCTGGAGAAGCTCTATTTTGAACCCCATTGAAAATCAACCCAAAACTTCACATCGTCTACTGATAGACGGGAAGGAAAGCATATCATGGGGAAACCCCTTCTTGAAGCCCTACTGTGATCACCTGCAACTTCACATCGTCTATGGATAGACGGAAAGAAAACCACATTCGTACTCAAGACGTCTAATGATAGACGGAGAAGTCCATTCATTGGAGGAACACATCGCCAATATGAATTGACGGGAAGAAAAGTTTGTCGACATCAGATGACTGCTTGATCAAAGCATAATCGTTGTATGATCTGAGATACAAATAATCTGCTGAACTGTCTGAATACTGTTGCTGGATAGATGCCCCTGAACTGATCACAGAGTAATTCACGCGCCATATGAGGCTGATAGAAAATCTGACTTATGCTTCGTATGCATATGCAAATGCTTTAATCTTTCTACAGCGTAATGCTCCATTCTGGATAGAAATGCTACGCATTTTGACAATGATATGCAAGTATGATGCCAATATGATGCATGCAATATGCTAATGCAGGCTCGAGCTGCCGGAGAGAGCTGGGTACAGAACCACTTCAGCAAAATAAATGCTGAAGGCGAGGCCAACTCTGCTGGGGATAAACTGGATATCACTGAATTATCCCAGCAAAATAAATGCTGGGAGAGTGAAATCAACTCTGCTGGGGCTATTGGGAACTTAACCGAACACCTCGACGAAGTAACACCCTGCTGGGGTATATAACTCCGCTGTGAAATAGCAGACGTGCTGAATATGATTGGACTCCTCTGGGAATAACTTACCCATACCAATGACAAATTGGTCTTTGCTGGAGAACATGGAGGGAATCCTCCTGCGCTCTGATGAAGCTCGGATCTGGAAATTGATGCGCCAACACGGATGGGTTTCACAGTAACCGTAAACATGGATTTGAGCTCTTAAACTATCTTACCGGGTCAGGTACGATTGATGCTGGAAAATATTCTTCCTGAATACACAGCCTTTTAGTGAAGAGTCAAGGGATAGTAACACGACTTCCCGTATCCGTCTCGCTCTCGAAAATCGACTGCGTCTGCTCGAATAACTCCAAATGACCCTGTAGGTACGGAGAACGACAATCCTTTCGCTTCTGATATGCCCCCAGCCTACAGGACATCTGTGGGGATAGTCCTTGAAAGGAGATCTGCAAATCTGAGCCTCGATGGTCTGATATAACATGCCTCAGCGTTCTGAACTTCCGAGAGATACTTCACCTCACCTGCTTCTCGCACAACCTTTGCGCGCTTAAGATGGTCTGCCCCCTGACTGCAATGACCTTGCCCCTGATTATCTGATTCAGAGTAGTGCCCTTGACTACGCCGTATTCACCGAACCTCAACCTGATTGCCCCAGAATAACTGACTTCGAAAAGCTGACCTGACTGGGGATCACAATAATAGCTTGCCCCTGCTCTCGGAACATTCGGGCGTTCTGCATTCTATCTTGACCATACTTTCCACTGTAGGAAGCTTTTCTGCTGTCAAGCGCTTACTCGCAAGTAAAACAAGTTGTTCTGCATAAAAGATGTATTAATGCAACACATATGACAGCTTTGACATCCAATCTGTTCACTAGGAAAGGAAAAACGGTTTATGGCATATGATGCATAAAACATTTATCAACATCAGTACCAACATGGTAAGAGGAACCTTTTTAGGAGTCAGAATCGACGTGACCTTTACCGGAGTATGCTTTTGAAACAACCTGCTTCAATTAGGACTTTTGAAGGTTGTAACGTGGTCAGGTTCACGGTTTGAAAGAAAGGATAAAGGCTCAAAGTTTATTTTAACCCACCCATTCTCCTTGACGTTCTCCCATCCTACGTTCAGCTAATTCGACCTTAGCGCTCACCTCTCAGAGGTTGAATGATAGTTCGAGAAACCTTTGGATTTTGGAGTGACAGCCACTCACTTTTCGTCTTTGACACTTGAGGTCACACGACTCGTATTTCATTTGAGGATCTTTCTTTCGATCCTTTTCATCTTTTTCTTTTCATATCCCTAACTTTTGCCTGGACTGACTCCTTTTGAGTTTCTTTTGATTTTTTTTTTTAAGTCCAGCGGGATGCCCTCATTTTTGCCTAAGTCATTTGTTTTGAAGTTTTCTTGACTTAGCGGGCTTTTGATTCTCTTTTTTTTTTCTCTTTTTTTCGAACAAGTCGTGTGACACTGGTCGTCTGACTCTTTGAGAAGTGATGTGGCTGTCCCACTCTTGATTGAACCATTGTGGTCTTTTAGGCACGACCTCTAAGGGCGCGATTGATCCTCGAACGGACACTCCTTTTGCAATTTGGACGCTCGGTCAAATTAGCTAACACCTACCCTGCCCCAGGTTGAGATTGAGGGTTTTTCATTCACAGAAAGAAACTCCTACTACAAGGCTCAAAGGGGTTGACAAGGGATTATCTTCCTTATATCTCCGGTGTTTAGGGATTTGAAACAATGCCTGTACATCATCAACAGGTTTTACCTCAAAAGCATACACTATCGGTAGTTGCATGTCGGTCATTTTCGTCATCCTCCCCAAATTCTTCTTAACCAAGTGTTGGACATTTGTAAAAACAGTTAGTGAACATGAATGGATTTAATCAAAACATGCATATTTATTTCATTATCATCAGTTGAATGAAAACAACAAGTTTTACAAACAAGCTTACAAATTCAAACAGGAAAGCAACTACAAATGTAAAGAAATGACAAGCTAAAACAAAGAAAATATGCTAGCTTCTGAGAACCGGGCTTTTGCATCTGCCCTGCTGCTGAACTAGCTATCTTTATTAGAGGCAATTCGATGCTGTCCTGATCTGCTTTCAACGACCCAACCAAATTACAGAGCCCTTCCTCCTTCATTCAGATGATTCTAGGACCTCCCTGCCCGAAGCTGATTGCTGCACTATCAAGCAGATCCTGCACTTTGTGCTTAAAAGCATGGCAACCTTCTATATCGTGACCCGGGGCTCCGGAATGAAACTCGCAGTGTCTGTTTGCATCGTAGCCGAACGGGGGAGCTCCCGTTATTGGTGCCAGAGTTCTTTTCTCTACCAGGTTTAATCCCAACAATGTCTGCAACAAATCGGCATATGTTGAGGGAGGCTTCTCAAACACTCTTCTCGGTTTACTACCCTGGAATCTTCGCTGAGCTTGCTGTGCCCCCTGCTGAGGCTGCTGCTGCTGGTATCGGGTTGACCCTTGAACACCCTTTGTATCAAATGCAACATTGGTTTCTTGACCTTCAATGTATTGATTAACGCCCTCCTTATGCTTGGCCATTTTCTTTCTCAGATCTGCCCCAGGAATAGGCAACAGTTGTGGGCCTGGAGATTCTGACACCATGGAGTCCAGGATACGCTTCTGACCCACTGCAGCTTTAGAAACATCTGTCACAGGAGCAATGTGCACTGCTACGCCGCCCGGCGTGAATTCAATATCGTGCGAGTCAATCAGGTCTTGAACATTGTGCTTAAAAGCATGACAACCCTCGATGTCGTGTCCGAACGCCCCAGAATGAAATTCACATTGCTTATTGGCATCGTACCCATGAGGAAACACTCTCGTTGGTGGTTCCAACGTTCTTTTCTCAACCAGATTAAACCTCAATAAGGTCTGCAAGAGCTCAGCATAGGTCATAGGTGGTGCCTCAAACATTCTCTTTGGTTTCCCTTCCTGGACCCTCCGTTGAGCCAGATGCATCTTCTGTTGCTGCTGCTCAGGTTCCACAGGCACTGGTGGCACGAGCTTCTTCACTGCGGCTTCAAATAGCTGATCATCCTCTTTCCTAAGCACGTTCTTGACTACTTCCATGATCAAGCTCACTTGGGTCTTCAGCTGACTGTTCTCCTCTTTGAGAATCTTCTGCTCCAGACGCATCTCTTGCATGTCTCTCATCATCTGCCCCAGCTGGCTTTGGACTTCAATCAATTCAAACTGATTCTGTTCCATATTTCTGAAGGAGTTCCTGCAACAAACTGGAGCGAGGAAATAAGACGCACGGTTCTGATGTACCTGTTAAACGATAATGTAGCGCAGAAAGCAGACACATATTCATAACGAGATAAAGAGAAACTCAAGCTATAAGCACACAGACGACCATCTCCCACACATGTACAACCAACAAAATCAGCAGGTAAGCACAAATGAGTACGAATACATTGACCCCAGCCAACAATCCTGGTGGTGGTCGGCAAATACTAGTGCACAAAAGCTAAACGGGTTAAGCAAAGAAAACAGATGCGACACCCGGCACAGAAACCTCTAGAAACTTCCCCCATATTCAACTGAACTCTCCGATTGACAATCTTCAGAGTACACACTTCCTGAGGAGTCTTCCATGACATTAACTGACGAACCCACACAACTGGAGGATGGAAAATCATTAATCTGAACGAAACCCTGAGGAGTGATGCAAATACGGCTAGAGTCTAACAGATCTTGAATCTGACTTCTAAGCACCTTACAATCATTTGTTGAATGCCCCTGTGCCCCAACATGGTACTCACAGCGGGCGCTGGCATCAAAACCTGGAGGATACGGTGGAATCACCGGCTTAGTCTCTTTCGGCACTATCAATCCACTTCTGACCAGATCTGGCAACAACTGACTGTACGACACCGGTAGCTGAGTAAACTGCCTTTCAGGCTTCCTTGGTCTTCGTGGGGCATACTGACGCGATCGGCGGTAAGATGACCGCTGACTTGAAGTGTCTGAAAACTGATCCTGAGATGCTAGAGATTCTGAGGTGGCGTCATCTCCTTCCCACTCTTCTTGAGAACTGACAACCGACTCAATCTTATTAACTGGGACGTAAGGAACACCTCGAAACTTTCCACTCCTGAGTCCTCGCTCAACAATCTCTCCCAGCCTCATCAGGCCCACAAAGTTTGTGCAACTGAACAATTTGTCAAAATAATGGCCTTTCAGGGTACCCAAGAAGATGTCAACCAGTTCTCTTTCCGGAAGCGGTGGTCGAACACTAGCAGCCAATTCCTTCCATCTTCGCAAATACGCTCTGAACGATTCATTCTCCGCCTGAGACAATTCTTGCAGATCTACGAGACTAGGAGTCAAATCCAAGTTGTAATCGTACTGCTTCATGAAAGCTCTGGCTAAATCCACCCACGATCGAATCTGATTACTCTCTAATTGCACATACCACCTTAGGGATGCCCCAGTCAGGCTATACTGGAAGCAATGGATCATTAGTTGGTCATTTCGCACAAACGAAGTCATCCTTCGACAGAACATCATCAAATGCAATTTTGGACAGCTATCTCCCGTGTACTTCTCAAATTCCGGCACTTTGAACTTGTACGGCAACACTAGGTCAGGAACCAAACACATGGCTACAGTATCCAGGTTAACGGCATCTTTCGCTTCCAAGGCTTTCATTTGCTCTTCCAACACTCGGAGTCTTCTACCATCGTTAAGAGCTCTTGGATCTACCACCCCGGTCATTGGAACATCTCTCCAGTAATTCATCACAGGGAAAGCAACACATTGATTGTTAACAGGAGGATATCGTTCATTTCGGGCGAGAAACTGCTCATGTCGGCCTCGGTTCTCATTCGTAGGCTGTACAACTTGGTCTGCAGTAAGATTGTTCGCTTGCGGGAAGTCCTCCATAGAATCATACTGATGGTTGGGCGCCATGGCGAACCCTGCCAAAGTGTTAGGAGCCTGGAAATTGCCTTCAGACATAGCTACCGATTACCTGTAACCGACTGTGCTGCTTGATTCTGCTCAAATCTACTTCAGCCCCTTGGTCGTCTCCACTCTTGCCTCAAACAATTCCCCGAGAATCACCTTCTGGTGAAAACAAAGGCTGGATAAGTGCTCTGACCTGCTAGAGAAATGCTATGCAGTATGATTTATGCAAACAGAAATACAAAAATGCTAACGTGCATGTGTGCATTGGAGATATTTTCCCTCCAATTCCAGTGTCAGTGGTAGCAAGACGAGATAAACCATAAAGACAATATTTGGAAAAAACCCTCATATATTGATTAGAATAACTGTCTTGTCAAGAAGTTACATAACTATGCTCCATACAGCTGATATGATAAGGAGGATCCCAGCCAACATGCCTGGTGGTGATCTCAACATACAGAATACAAGAGAGAAATCAAGTACGGGTACGGTTGCGGAAGTCCTCGACCATCTTCTTTGTCTCTGCGTGATCTGGTTGATAAATCAAACCTTCTATCAGCCGATCCCTCTTCCTGACCGTCCCCTGGATGTCTCTGACAAAGTCTTCCCAAGCCTTATCATTGGCGCCGCCCCCAGGTTTGGGTCTATTGGCATCTGCTCTATGCTGGAAATCTTCCAAATTCTTCATGGCATCTGTCAACTTGCGCTCGGCTTCGTATCGGCGACAGGCTTCTTCTTCAAGCTCTTCGTTCTTCACTTTGACCTGTTCTTCTAACTGAGCAATCTGTGTCTTCAGCTCTTCTTCTCGCTCCTTGCGCTTGGTCATAGTGAGATCCTAGTGTTCTCTGAATTTGGCTAGCTTTGTGTAGGCCCTTTCCAGCTCTTGCTTCTTGGTGGCCAACACACTACTAACGGAGTCTACATCTAACTCCAAACGCTTCTTGGTTTCAGTCAATTCCAATAGCGTAGTCTTCAGATGTTTCAGAGTTTCAGCCTGTTGCTTAGAAACATATCCTGTTTCAATCTTTTCATGCCGAAGCTGGGCATTCTCCTGCTCTAAAGCCTCTTTAGCCCTTTCTAGCTCTTCTTTCTCCGCCATCAGCTGCTTGTAGACCTGCATGTCCACAGTGGTAGGCTCCTCTACCAGAGAAGGATGCAATGGCTGAACCGCTGGATACGGCATAAGGAACTTCACAGCTCGCTCACGAATCCATTCTATATATGGGCTAGGAACTCGAGTATCCCCTCTGCTACCTGAAAGCTTCCCTCTCTTGTGCAAGTTTTTCCAGGCTTTCTCAAGTTTGGTCAGCATCTCTTTCCCTATTGCCCCGGTGAGATACAGAGATTCCTGTATCTCCTCGGGCTTTGGCGCTCCTTGAGGTATGTACCCAAATTGCCTGATCAATAAGGAAGGGTTGTAGTTGACACAACCTTTCCTTCCTATTAACGGAACGTTCGGGAATCCTTCGCCTTTGAGTATGACTTCAGCTCCAAATACCTCTTTATTGACCCAAACCACGTTCTCTGCAGTCAATCCCATTAAGCGCTCGGGCCATCCTAGAGAATTGATAGAGGTGACAAAAGGGCCTGACTTAGGCATATGACTGGTGAACCACCTGCATAGGAGAGGTACACAGCAAGACACATTCCTTCCTCGTCGCTTTTCATTCTGATAATGAGTTGAATGGTGGATATCTCCCAGCAAAGTAGGAACTGGGTTCTCCGCAGCCAAAATATAGAAGGCATCAGAATCAACAAAATCAGGAATGTTCGGGAACAACACGATGCCATACACACATACAGCAAGGATGACGTCAAAAACACCCCAGCTACCCTTCTGGGCGTATTCCCGAGCCTTCTCCACCAAGACATCCAATGGAAATCCCCATACGTCTCCTCTTCTGATCATCTTCCCAGACAGCTCAGACTCTTTCAAGCACAGGATGGCAGAAAGCTCAGCCAGCTTGGGCTCAGCGTCCGTACGATAAAAAGGCATCTGCTCACGGATCGGTATATCTAGAAGTGCAGAGTACTCCTCCAGGGTAGGAGCCAAAACAAAGTCGGGAAATACAAAACACCTGAGCTCCGCGTCGTAGAACTGTAACAGAGTATAGATGCCGCTGGTCTCGTAGGCAGATGGCTGATAAACGTAGGTCAGAATCCTCCCATATCTCTTTCTGAAGTCACCCATTCCCCTCTTCTTAGCAATAGCAATCAACTCTAACAATAGACTGATATTCGGCGACGGAAACTTATAGGGCAATACTCTCTTCAGGTTTTCCATGTCTTGCCAGGAACAAACACCAGAACTGGAAGGGAAAATATGTACCTGCAATACACACACGTTAGTTGAATGCAGATGGTAATGCAATGATGCAATATGATAAATAATGCAATCTGTGAACACAGGGGCTATGCTGTAGCCTGAAGAGGAATATCTCTGTGATCAAGAACAGAAAACCAACACGGTCACCAGAATCTCATGCCACTAACTACCATCTGATACTCAAAATATCAATCCCCGGTAAGAAAACCATCTGAACCTCTGTATCTGACGAGAATACCATCTGATAATAGCCTCAACCTCAGATAAGAAACCCATCTGACCCAAACAACACACCTGGAGATGAATCAAGAACACCATCTGACAAAGGTACTGAATCATGGTTTCTGAAGGCCAGTTTCCCTGCAATAACCCAGTCCCTCTCATAGGTAGGGTAGACCTAATCCACGGACAAAGGTACGGCATCCTATGCGGTCATCAGCGTCACAGACTTTCATGAATGACGATACAATTCCCAGAAGGAGTGGCATCATCAAGTCATGAAGAGGCCTCACTTAGCTGACTTCCAAATGATCGGTCCCCAGAGTCGACAACCCTCACGTCTGGACTCCCCTCAGATCCTCAGGACCGGAAAGGAGCACCTCTGCAAGAATCTCGTCTGAGCGCAGATTTTCGTAGGGAACTGTGCCTGCTCAGCAGACAGGTTCGTCTACTACTTCTCCGCAACTATATCTAGGTGTGTACTCAAGCCCAGGTCCGGCTTTTCACTCACAGTAACCTCCCTTGCCCACAGCAATAATCATAATAATATAATGCTGGAAAATAAATGCGGAAAGGTAAAGGTACAGAAAAGTAAAGTGCAGAAAAGTAAAACACAATATGCACAACACCCAACAAATAAACACCCAAGCGCTAGGATTGACTCGCGTAGGGGATGGGAAACGGTCCCAGCATAAGGGATGGGAAAAGTCCCTAGATGCTATGAGTCCCCAGCAGAGTCGCCAGCTGTCGCTACTGCGAAAATCGGCGCCGGCTTGACAGGAGAGTCGCCACCGTGCGTTATTTATCCCTCAGAGCGGGAAAGGAAACGCTCGAAGTAAACCTCGCAAAGACGGGAAAAGGTATGGTCATCGCAACCAAAACCTGGATTCGGGAGTCGGTTACGCAAGGGGAAGGTATTAGCACCCCTCACGTCCATCGTACTCGATGGGATCCACGCTTGGTGTTTATAGGTAAAAGGGTGTGTTATCTATCTACGCTAATGGCTAGTCTGAAAAGAAAATAAAAGGACAGGACTCGACAGAACATACGGTGTTCTGGGCCTACGTATTCCCTCGTGCAATGGGAAAGTCAGAGTCAACGTAGTTCGACTACCTACGTCTAAACGGGGGAAAGGTTGCTCGCCAGGACATCGCGTCCTGTGCCTACGTACTTTCGTCTGGTATGAAAGATCAGAGCAAACGTAGTTCGACTAACTACGGGTAAACAGGGGGCTCTCACACAGCAGTGAGAAAACAAACTGGTCCTAAAGGCTCGGGAACCTACGAATTCGATCTGGTCTCAAATGCACTCGGCGGGAAAAAGGGATAACAATTAGTCATTAGCGGGAAAGTCTCGATCGCACAGCCGCGAGAGAACAAAGGTTAGTTGTTAGTGTGCTCGCTAGGATATCGCATCCTATGCCTACATATCTTCGTCTGGTACGAAGAATCAGAGCAGCTGTAGTTCAGCTAACTACGGATCAAACTACTCAAAAGCTCCTACAGAAAGGAAAGGGAAGCCCTAAAACTATAGCTGAGGAAGGGGAATCTACCTACTGCTATCACACCTGGTTGACCATCCTAATGTCTATCATGACAACTCCGCAGCGGAGAAGTCAGAGCTCCTAAGGGATCATGGCAACAGGACTAAACCACAAACAAGAAACTGCAAAGTAAAGAAATACTGAAAATATGCATGAATGCAACAACTAAACAAACAAGGCGCAAAGGCCGCAAACCACAAAGGCAAGGGAGCCCAGCTCTACCAAATACCAACAAGCAAAGCCACGCAATAACAAACAAGCAGAAGGAGGACCACCTCAACTTCTCATGCACACAAAGTCTACTTCTAAGATGCACCTACTCAGAACTATCTAGATGAATACCTAAGTCTAATGCAACATAACATCATACAAGTCAAACAACACAAAGAGACTAACCCTGAGCAGGGCCTCTATCTACAAAACAAGAAGCTACTCCTGGGCAAGGCCCCTAATAAACCTGAAACAAGCTCCTAATCTATCTCTAATCAAAACTCTATAACAATACCCTAAGCAAAGATCTAAGCAAAGACTCTAATCAAAACCCTAAGCAGGAGGAATCAATCCCAGTCTCCAAGCTTCAGAACAAGCTTACCAAAGAGAGGGAGCTAAGCAGACAAGCTCATAGTGCCTTCCTCAGGAAAGTACCAGGAGGTTACTACTCAGGAGTCGTATCCTATGCGGCTCGACAACTGTGATCAGTTTACATTCCTCCTCAGGAGAAATTAAACTCACATGAAGGCTCCGGCGTCACTGGATACTTGAGAAAAACCTATATGCACTAAGGGAACTAAGTGAGCAGACTCATAGGACCTTCCTCAGGAAAGTACTAGGAGGCTGACACTTAGGAATCGTATCCTACGTGGCTCAACAACTGTGATCAGTTTACATTCCTCCCCAGGAGAAATTAAACTCACAAGTTGGCTCCAACATCACTGGATACTTAAGAAATCCTAGGTAAACTAATGGAACTAAGTGAATAGACCCATAGGACCTTCCTCAGGAAAGTACTAGAGGACTTCCACTTAGGAATCGTATCCCATGTGGCTCAACAACCTGTGATCAGTTTACATTCCTCCTCAGGAGAAATTAAACTCACAAGTTGGCTCCAACATCATTGGATACTTACGAAAGAGGTGAGAAGAAAGAATGAAAGTCATTCATAGTGCCTTCCTCAGGAAGGTACCATAAACTCCCTTCAAACTTCAGGGTCTCGAACCTCACAAACAGACAACAAGCTTCTAGACTAAGCCTCAATCCACTGCATCCTTGCAAGCTCCAACAGGACTGCAACCAGCTCCTATCCTTAAGAAGAACCCACAGGCCAACAAACCATAAGAGACTATCTCTGAAGTTCAACCACAGTTGAACTTCACAGTCAGAAGTCATCAAGACTTCTCCTATCTTCAGGCTCAGACAAATCATATCAGGACACCCTACAAAAATCTATCAAAAATCTAATGGGAGACCTACATGGCTCTAAGACAACATACTGAAAAATCAGAACAAAATTCAATACCAGATGAAAGAGCTAAAATCAGCAACACAGACATATCCACAGACCAATTTATTCAACATCAATAACTGTGAAAAAATGCAATTAAAATGAAAATTCATGATTAAGCTAATATTTTTGTACTATAAAATTCTACACTGAATTACGAGTCTACAGAAAAAAGAACGGAATTATTTGACTAAATCTACTATTTTTTATCAATTTTCTAATGACACGTATGCACTAAAGAATATTAAAAAAAGTCAATTAAATGGAAAATATACAAAAAATAGCACACAAAAATAAAATGACACTTTTATTTTTATTTAATTTTCTAGATGCTTTCATGAAATGGTAGAAAAAAGAAGAATTAAAAAACAATTATTTACATTTTATTATGATTTATTTAATATGCAAAGAAATAGAAGAAATTAAAGAAAATAAAATTGAAATAAAACTGGAGGGGGGGTGCTAACAGCAAGGGATTCAGGCTCATTCTGACTTTGGGCCAGAAATGGGGGGTGCTAAAAGCATTAGGGCGCAGGGCCCAGTCTCCTCAAAAACAAACAATAAACTCAGAAAAGAAAAAAAACGCCTGGGGTGCTGTTAGCAATGAATTTCAGTTATTTCCTATTGGGCTTACGCCCAGGGGGGGTGCAGATAGCAATTAGGGCCCAAAGCCCAAACTGATTCACTCTGTTTTCTCACACAGGGGAGGGGGGAATTGAGCAAATGGGAGGTATTGGCAGCGAAACGCGTTTGGGCCTAAGCCCAAACCTAACCCTAACCCAATTATTCTCTAAACAAAACCTAATCCCTTCTCCTTGACTCAGGTTACTGTTCACGAAGCCAAACCCTAACGCCGTTTCGTTCTCTCCTCTCTGCCATTCATCCTCCTCTCCCAATCCATTCCCAGAAAACCCCAAGCCCTTCATTCATCTCAAACTTATACGAATCAAACCCTAGAATCTTAATCCTCAAAACAAAAACAAAACAAAAAACTTATGCTAAGAACATTCATGGCGGTTATGAGAAAGGACTAACCTGAAACGAGGACGTCGCTGGGATTCTTTTGGAGGCTTAGTGAAAATTGCCACGAGAGAGGAAGATCTTGACGTCTTCCTGGCCGTTGAAGGAACTCACGGAGGCACTGAAGCACGCGTCGAAGCTTGCTCGAATCTCTTGAACAAATTAGCGAAGAACTCCACGAATTCTACGAAGATCTGGGATGAGAAACTCAAGAACTGATGAAGCTATGATTCTGAAGCAGATGGATCTTGAAGATCCTTTGAGTGGCGTAAATGTCCTGAGGAAGATCTTCAGAGGATCTTTGATGTTTGTTGGTGGATGGACGTTTCTGGAAACTCTTTGGATGAAGATTGTTGGCGTTCTGGAAACCTGGAAGAACGATGAAGGTACGAGCGATTTCTGGAGAAGTGGATGAAGGTTGATGATGTTCTAGAAAAGTGGATGAAGGTTGAGGGCGCAAACTATGAGTTTTCCGGCGCCGTTGAAGTCTCCGGCGAGGTACCGATGAAGCTGGACGGAGGAGATTTGAGGAAGAAGATGAAGAAAGGAGAGTTTCTGGGGATTTTGGGTGTTTGGGGGTTCCGGCGAGAAAGACGGTGGCCGGAGGACGTTGGGGGTGACCGGCGGTGGGCGGTTATGGCGGATGCATGGCCGCCGGTGGGTTTTCTGGTGAAGCTCCGGTGAATGCTGGCGAGGTGACAAGTGGCGCAGTGGAGGTTGGGAAGGAGACGTGTGGCACGCATGCACAGAGAGAGAGAGAGTGTGGGACAGCTGGGGCGAGACGTGGCGTGATTCTGGGGGGTTTCTGAGTGTAACGTGGGCCCTCTCTTTTCCTAACACGTGGCGTGCTATTTAAAGCCTTGGCATTTTCTGGACCACTCTAGGACCTTCTAGAAGCTTGCTGAAGACTCTGGAAATTCGCTGGAAAACTTGGACAAAGCTGGGTTGAATTGGGCTCCTTCTGCACTGAACTTGGGTATAGGCCCAAACGAAAAAATGGCCGAAACCTGTAATTAAAACACCTAACTAACACTAATCCTAAAACAGAGTTAACACCTAATTAACTAATTTCCTAATCAACTCTAAAAAATGATTAAAGCTCTAATTAATTCTATATTATCCTAATTAACCCTAAAAAAATCAATTAACCTAATTAAACTCTAAAAAGTGATTAAAAGTCTAATGAATTCTATATTATCCTAATTAAAAAAATGATTAAGATCTAATACTTCTACTAATTCTCTATTAAAACTCTAACATTATTTAATATCTATCAAAATCTATCATTAATAAAAGAAAACTACATTATTTTCTATATTATCTAAAAAACAATTAAAACTTATTTAAATTCTTCTATACTCTAAGAAAAAGATTAAAACAATTAACCCTATTCAAAAGTCTATATAAAATTCTAAAAAAGAGAATTAAACTATTAAACCTATTTAAAAATCTATATAAAATTCTAAAATTGATTTAAAAAACAATTAAACCTATTTTAAAAATCCTATAAAATTCTAAAAAGAGAATTAAACTATTAAAAAAATACAAAAACTCTATTTAAATTCCGGAAAAATCTATAAAGCCTATCTAAAATTCACAAAAGTCTATTAAACCCTAAAAATGCAGATGAATGCAAATGACCCCCATAAAAGAGCGCACGAGACCAGATCGAACTGAACAGAGAACCCCGGACATCAGAATATCCCCAAAATTACTGTGCAAGCTGAAAATCACCGAGGAGCGCACAATTTCCCGAAAATAAAACCCTGGTGATCTGGACTGGATCTGCCACATCTGATAGACGAAGATCAAGCTGTAAACTCTGATATCCCCTGCTTGTGCACAAATATCACATGTCTGAGCTGCGAATATGAATTTAACCCACGAGTCAGATAGGAGAATCGGTTGGTCAAATTTTAGGGTGCAACAGCTTGCATAGGAAAAATAATAAATGCGGTAAAAGTTTAGGTTTTACGATTTGAGAAAGATTGTCAAAGTTAGGGTTCGACGATCACTTTGCATGTATATGTTCGATCAACAAAACTAGTAAACTCCGTTGGATGATAATCACATTCACAATATCCTCTCAATGTGTTTATTTCTAACACACATTGTGATTTTTCCCATTTTGATCCATTGTTGATTTCTCACACAATCTATCAAAATGACAACTTTTAGGGTTTAATATTTTAGTGAACAACCACATTCAAGACTATCTCTAGCTCAAGAACATAGATGGATGAAAACCTAGGTAAAGAGTTGGTAAATATCTTTCAATCATAAACCAACACAAAGAGTTAACAATAAGATAAAATTTTCACCATATATTCATCATCAAAGAGTTTACAAATGAAGATCATCCCATTTACATTCAAAGCTTGTGATCATCTACATCTAACCTTGACAAAATGAAGAACTTAGCTACTCATTTTCATGGTGGCTTGCACAAGAAGTTTCAGGAGACGATTGATAATCATTCGAGTCGAAGAATCGAGTTTGAATGAGAATCCACCTTCTTTTTGGAAGATCTTATTAAGAGATGAAGAATAGTGAAAGATTGGGTTTCTAGGTCACAAATATCTCTCTTGGAGCAAAAATAAAACTAATTGGTTGAAAAAAAAGCAGAAAAAAGATCTTTTTTACAAAAGTAGCCCCTGCTACTTATAGACAAATAAAGTGCTGTTCTGCCCACGCTCGCTACCTTTCTCACCAAGCGAGGTCATAGCGAGCGTTCGCTACCTGTTCGCCTAGCGAACATGCTAGCGAGGTCTGGGATGTTGCTACTGGAAGCGTTCGCTGGCTTGCTCGCTAGGTGCTCACCTAGCGAGTGCTTCGCTGCCTTCCTCGCCCCAAGCGAAGCTGATCAATTTGATTTTGTCCAAGTCTGGGAGTGTTCGATAGCAGCTCGCTATGAGCTCGCCTAGTGAACCTTCGCTACCTCACTCGCCTAGCGAACATGCTAGAAAGCTTGCTTTTGATTGCTTTCTTTCTTGATCCCTTTTCCATTTTTCTTGTGTCTTCAAGTTCTACTCTTTCATGCCTAAATACTGCACAATAACACACAAATCAAAAGGACCAAGAGCATTTCACATAATGTTGCATATAAACAAAAGCAAGGGCCGTTTTTGACATTTTCTGAACGAAATGGAGTAAAATATGCCCACATCTGATAGTTCAAATAAGCAATATTGAGCATCTAACGTAGCAGTGATGTGTAATTAGATACCGCTCATTGTTTATTATATTAAATATGTGATTTAGTATAATTGTAAACGTCACAAGAACCTACAAGGTCACACACATAAGAATATATGATGATGGATAAAATGAATAAGTAAAATATGGTATGTCGTAAGATACAGTGTACTTTAGAGAATTTAGGAACATTATAAGGTATGATGTACGTAAGTGTGAATATGAAACATTGTATATAATAATAATAATAATAATAATAATAATAATAATAATAATAATAATAATAATTATTATTTATATTATTATTATTATTATTATTAATACTACTTTGTTATTATTATTATTATTCTTATTCTTATTCTTATTATTAATATTACTTTATTATTATTATTATTATTATTATTATTATTATTATTATTTTTTTTTTTTTATTAAATATAATAATAATAATAATAAAATTGTGTTTATTATAATAATAATTTTAATAATATAGTATTATTATTATACAACATTTAAGTTGAACTTTTTCAACTTATTTCTCACATAAGTGGTTCTATAAATAGAACTCTTGCGTAGAAGCTTTCACACTTGATGAAATTAGGTTTGTGAAACCCTTAATGTAATCTCTCTCTCTCTCTCTCTCTCTCTCTCTCTCTCTCTCAAATATTCATTTGTAGGAGCTAGCATTTGAGAATTGAGGCTGCCATTGAGGATTGAAGGCTGTCTGTTCGTGTGGATTGAGTAGAGACGTTGTTCTTCATTTAGCACTCATGAGGATCAATTTAAGGGAAATTTTTATTTTCTGATGCATTTTACATTGAGATTTCCCTTAAGTGGTATCATAGCCACTTACGAAACCATGTGTTAGTTCTATGATTGCAGGTGAGGAATTTTGGTAAAACTTTGTGTTATTACAAGGTGTCCTATAGGATGTCTTGACATATGATCTTAACATTCTGCAGGTGGTTACTCTTAATGTTTTGCAGGGGTTTTAGTTCATGATGTCAAGCATGATGTCCTGACATTTGTGAACAGAACATTCAGGTGAATGTTATGATTTGACTGTTGCGTTTTTTGTGCAACCTTTTGAGCTATTGTGATAAGAGATTTTGGTGGTACAAATCAGCGTGGAAATCTTCATTATACAAAAGAGTTTATGATGCATAATCTGTGGAATCTTTCTTTCTATTTTTCATGCAGAAAATCTTGAGAAGATTTGGAGGTTAAATTGATTTGATCAGATTTGATTTGGTTCTATTTCTTTGATGTTAATTATGAAAAGATTTGAAGAATTATGTGATTCGATTTTATCAAATCAGAGGTAATTTTTGCTAAAACCCAAGCCCGATCAAAGTGTTACTATATAAAGACTTTACAATCCTATTTTGAAGATTAGAGAAGCTAGGGTTAAGTTAGTGCATTGCATAAGGAATAAGTTTATAGCTTCGTGTGTTAGTGTTAATTTTGAGCCACTCACTCATCACCTTGATGTGTGAATTGGACCGAGTCTTTAAGTTGTAAGTTGTCCACTCTAATCTTTTAAGCAAGAGTGCATTGTTCTTGATTGAAGCTTTTAAGCAAGATCAAGTATTGTCTTTGAAGAGTATCTTCTATATTTTATTAATTTGTTGTTATCACTGCGAGGTGTCTCATATCTAAGAGTGTCTTAGATAGCAATTGTAAGGGTAAAGATTAGGTGCGAAGATTGTAAACTAGAGAGTGTTTGCTGTGAATCTTCAAACTAATTTTATTTAGTGAATTTCCTTCCTGGCTTGGTAGCCCCCAGACGTAGGTGTGTTTGCACCAAACTAGGTTAACAATTGCTTGTGTCTCTTTACTATTGTTAACTATTTTTTATCTTGTTCATATATTGGTAACTGTTCAAATATTAGTGTCGTGACATCTCTTTCGACATCTCATATCTGATACCAGAATTTCAATTGGTATCAGAGCAGGCATCCTGCTCTGGTTCTGGGTGAGATCTAGGGACGATACTTTCTGGTACTATAGACAAAGAAGGAGGATTTGTGAATAGACCACCTGTTCTGGATGAGAATAATTATGATTATTGGAAACCTCGCATGGTGGCCTTCTTGAAATCATTAGATAGCAAGGCATGGAAAGCTGTCATAAAAGGATGGGAACACCCTGTGACTGTTGGGAAAGATGGAAAACCTACATCTGACCTGAAGCATGAGGAAGAATGGACTAAGGAGGAGGATGAATTGGCTCTTGGAAATTATAAAGTCTTGAATGCCTTGTTCAATGGAATTGATAGAAATATATTTAGATTGGTGAGCAATTGTGGAGTTGCTAAAGACGCTTGGGAGATACTCAAAACTACTCATGAAGGTACTTCTAAGGTAAAGATGTCAAGACTTTAATTGCTAACTAGAAAATTTGAAAACCTAAGAATGAAAGATGATGAAAGTATACATGATTTTCATATGAATATTCTTGAAATAGCCAATGCTTCAAGTGCCCTAGGTGAAAAGATGTCAGAAGAAAAGCTTGTAAGAAAGATTCTCAGGTCTCTTCCCAAGAGATTTGATATGAAAGTTACTGCCATAGAAGAAGCTCAAGACATCTGCAAGATGAGGGTGGATGAACATATTGGATCTCTTTTAACCTTTGAAGTAGGGATAAGTGACAAATCTGATAAGAAAAAGAGCATAGCCTTTGTGTCCAATGCTGAAAATAGAGAGGATGAATCTGATGGGGATACTGATGAAAGCTTATCCAATGCTATAGTGCTCCTTGGAAGATAGTTTAACAAGGTAATGAAGAGCATGGATATGAAGTCAAGACCTAATGTCAAGAATAACTCTTATGACATCATCAGGTCTAATGATGCTGGTAGAAGAAGAAGGTCTGAAGAAAAATCCACTCAAAGAAAAGGAATTCAGTGCCATGGATGTGAAGGATTTGATCACATTAGAGCTGAATGCCTTACTTATCTCAAGAAACAAAAAGAAGAGCCTAGTTGTTTCTTGGACTGATGAGGATTCTAAAAGTGATCTTGAAGAAGAATCTGCTAAACATGTGACTGCTTTGACTGGGAGATACAACTTTGATGAAGAATCTAGTGATGATGAATTAACCTTTGAAGAACTTGTAGCTTCCTACAAAGAGCTGTGTCTTAGAAGTGAAGAAGTATGTCATCAAGGAGAAAAACAAAAGAAACTTATAATCAGACTGAAGGCTGAAAAGCAAGAACATCTTAAAACTATCTCTGAATTGAATAATGAATTTACACTGTTGAATTCCCAACTTGACCAAATGTCTAAGTTGTTAGAATGCTGAGCAATGGTACTAACACTTTTGATGAAATCCTTCAAGCTGGAAAAAGGGAAGGAGACATGACTGGGATAGGGTTTGATGGAGAAAAGAAACCATCTTTAGACTATAATCCCTATTCACACCATAATTCTTCTGGGCCTAAGCGAAATATGTCACATCAGATGTTTCAACATCATGGTAGAAGACAACCCAACCACCCAAGAGGAAGATTTCAAAGATGGAGATGTCATTACTATGGACGATTTGGTCACATAAAGCCTTTCTGCTTCAGGCTGCATGGATATCCTAAACTTATTCCTCAATCTAGACCTAATCACAACATTCCTTCTAATAGGAAGCAATGGGTTCCTAAAGCTGTTGCTACCAGTTTGATAGATCATATGTCCCTCAAAGTCTCAGGTAAGGAAGATTGGTATTTTGACAGTGGGTGCTCCAGACACATGACAAGAATTAAAAATCTCTTAGTAGACATCAAATCCCATTCTACTAGCTATGTGACTTTTGGTGATGGAGCTAAGGGTGAAATCAAGGGGGTTGGAAAATTGAACTGTTCAGGAGTTCCAAACCTTGACAATGTGCTATTGGTTAAAGGATTAACTACCAACTTAATTAGCATCAGTCAACTGTGTGATCAAGGACTCAAGATCAACTTCACTAAATCTGAATGCTTGGTTACAAATGAGAAGAATAAAGTGATCATGAAGGGAGTCAGATCTAAGGACAACTGCTATCTATGGGTTACTCAAGATTCTAAATTTGCATCTAAAAGGAATGAAGAAGATCATCTCTATGGAAGATGTCAGAGGAATTCCTAAGCTAAAGATTGAAGAAGGAAAAGTCAGTGGTGAATGCCAAATTGGAAAGCAAACTAGGATGTCACACCAGAAGATCAAACATCTCACTACTTCAAAAGTGTTGGAACTCTTCCACATGAACTTAATGGGACCTATGCAGGTGGAGAGTCTTGGTGGAAAGAAGTATGTCTATGTGGTGGTGGATGATTTTTCCAGATATACTTGGGTGAATTTTATAAGAGAAAAATCTGAAGTGTTTGATGTGTTCCAAGATCTCTATCAAAGAATTCAAAGAGAAAAATATAGCAATGTTGTTAGAATCAGAAGTGATCATGGGAAGGAATTTGAAAATAAAAAAATTGATGAATTTTGCTCACCTGAAGGGATTAGCCATGAATTCTCTTCTCCCATTACTCCACATTAAAATGGAGTTATGGAAAGAAAGAATAGAACTATCCAAGAATCTGCTAGAGCTATGGTCCATACAAAGAAGCTGCCTTACCACTTCTGGGCTGAAGCTATGAACACTACCTGCTATATTCATAATAGAGTAAGCCTAAGAATATGAACCATGACCACCTTGTATGATATATGGAAGGGAAGAAAGCCTACTATCAAATACTTCCATGTGTTTGGAAGCAAATGCTACATATTGGCATATCGTGACCAAAGAAGAAAGATGGATCCAAAGAGTGATGAAGGAATATTTTGGGCTATTCTACTAACATCAGAGCCTATAGAGTATTCAACTCCAGAATTAAAACTATGATGGAGTCCATCAATGTTGTTGTTGATGATGTGTATAAGGAGACTGATGTCCTAGAAGATGTTGGAACATCCATTGATACCTCAGTAGAGTCTGCAAACAAAGACACGAATCCCAGTCCTGCTAATACAAAATCTGAACCTGAACGGGTTAACAAAGGACCCTCTACCATAATTCAGAAAGACCATCCTATGGATCTTATCATAGGTGATCTAAATAAGGGGGTTACTACTTGATCCAGAGAAGTTATTACAAGCTCTTGCTTTGTGTGTAAAATTGAGCCAAAAAATATCAAAGAGGCATTAACTGATGAATTCTAGATAAATGCCATGCAAGAAGAGCTAGGGAAATTCAAGAGAAATGAAGTATGGGATCTTGTTCTAAGACCTGAAGGAACAAATGTGATTGGAACAAAATGTGTTTACAAGAGTAAGTATGATGAAAAAGGAGTGGTCACCAGGAACAAAGCCAGACAAGTCGCACAGGCATACACTCAGATTAAAGGGGTTGACTTTGATGAAACTTTTGCCCCTGTAGCTCGCCTTGAATCTATCATACTGCTTTTGGGAGTTTCCTGCATTATGAAAATTAAGCTGCTTCATATGGATGTTAAGAGTGCCTTCTTAAACGGATACCTACATGAGAAAGTCTATGTGGAACAACCTAAGGAATTCATTGATCTAACTTTTCCCAATCATGTTTATAAGTTGAAGAAAGTTCTGTATGGACTGAAGCAAGCTTCTAGAGCTTGGTATGAGAGACTAACATAATTTCTTGTTGATAATGGATACAGAAAATGTGGTATAGATAAGACATTGTTTATCAAGGAAGAAGGAGAAAAACTCATGATTGCTCAAATATATGTTGATGATATTGTGTTTGGTGGGATGTTTGATGAGATGGTCAAACATTTTGTCCAGCAAATGCGGTCAGAGTTTGAAATGAGTCTTGTTGGTGAATTAACCTATTTTCTTGGGTTGCAAGTCAAACAGATGGAAGATTCTATATTCTTATCCCAAAGTAAATATGCCAAGAATATAGTTAAGAAGTTTGGGATGGAGAATTCCAGTCACAAGAGAACACCTGCATCTACCCATCTTAAGCTGTCTAAAGATGAAAAGGGTGTTAATATGGACCAAAGTCTCTATTGAAGTATGATAGGGAGCTTATTATATCTTACAGCAAGCAGGCCTGACATTGCCTTTGTTGTAGGCGTATGTGCTAGATATTAAGTTAAACCCAAAGCGAGTCATATCAATCAAGTAAAGAGGATTCTGAAGTATATTAATGGAACAAGTGAGTATGGAATGCTATACACTCATGGATCTGGCTATGTGTTGTCTGGTTATTGTGATGCTGATTAGGCTGGAAGTGCTGATGATAGGAAAAACACATCAGGAAGTTGCTTCTTTTTGGGGAACAATCTCATATCATGGTTCAACAAGAAGTAAAATTGTGTCTCTCTATCTTCTGCAGAAGCTGAGTAGATAGCTGCTGGGAGTAGCTGTTCTCAACTGGTTTGGATGAAACAAATGTTGATTGAGTATAATGTCACACAAGATGTCATGACATTATATTGTGACAACCTAAGTGCTATAAACATCTCTGAAAATCCTATTCAACATAGCAGAACCAAGCATATTGATATCCGTCATCATTTCATAAGGGAGCTTGTTGAAGATAAAATCATTACTTTAGAACATGTTACTACAGAAAAGCAACTAGCTGATATCTTCACTAAGGCATTGGATGCTAGTCAATTTGAAATTTTAAGAGGGAAATTAGGGATTTGCATTTATGAGAATTTGTAGTAATTATTGTTTAGTGGAAATATCATTCAAGAGGTTTGGTATTTTCCAAAAATAAAGATGTCTCAACATCACTTATTATTAAAAGTCACTTCCACACGCTACTCTAACCACACTTTTCACTCCAACTGCCCGTTCATCTCCCATACCTTTACAGAACCTCTGCTTGAACCCCATTCTCTGCTTGAACCTCTTCTTGAACCCCATTCTCTGCTTGAACCTCTGCTTAAACCCCATTCTCTCACTCACAAAAAACTCAATATGTCTCCAAAATAAGTTTCTACCTCGTCCAAATTCGCTAGGTCTGATTCCAAGACAAAGGCTCAACCTGTGAGCATCTCATTTGATGACGTGCTTGACGTTGCTCCTCTAGCCATGGTTCCATGTAACGATGCTGAAGTGATAAAATCCACAACCACACATGCAAGCGGTTCTAAATGGGCCTCTATAGGTAAATCTTCTGAAACTCCTCTTGATTCAACAAATGAAAATAGGAACAAAGAGGATAGTGCTTATGTCGATAGAGCCATTAGGAAGTTAGTTACTAAGGTTCTGTATGGAGGCCATAATGTCCCTGTGATTTCTACCCAATTGTCTCGTATGGATGTTATTCCCACTACTGTTGCTAGCCAAGGTGAAGAAAAAGATGTTGATGACCATTATTCTGAGAAGAACCCTGACATAGATAATCTGCACAAGTTAGCTAACTCTATGCTCAAAGAAGGAAGGATGGAAGCTGATGCTAATGAGGATGCCGGTACCTCTGGTGTGGGGAACAAAACTGGTAGTTCAGATCAAAGTAAGAAGAAGGTTAATGACTCTGATGATGTGGTAGATTTGGATAATGTTCCATCTGATGATGAATTAATTAGGAATGTGGCTCCCGGAATTGCCAAAAGGTTGAAGACTAGGAGAGGTAAACCTGTGATTGATCAATCTCCCTCTAAGAGTAACAAGAAGAAAATTGTTGCTGGACCCCCTAAAGATTATAGCAAAGTCACTCCTGTCTCTAAGAAAAGAAAGGCTAGGTCAGAAACTAAATCTGATGAAGATGTTGAGGATGATGTCCAGGAAATCACTCCTGTAAAAAGATCTGCTACAAAGAGAGCAACAGATACTGTGTCTGCTGCTCCTTTAGACAATGTGTCTTTCCACTCCATTGACAATGTGGCAAAGTGGAAATTTGTGTACCAGAGAAGAGTTGTTTTGGAGAGAGAATTAGGCAAGGATGCTCTTGAGAATAAGGAAGTCATGAAGCTAATCTCTAATACTGGGCTGATAAAGACTGTGGTTGGTTTCTCAAAATGCTATGATATGCTAGTTAAGGAATTCATTGTGAACATTCCTGAACATATTACTGACAAAAAAGGCAAGGAATTCATGAAGGCGTTTGTGAGAGGAAGATATGTGGAGTTTTTTGCTGATGTGATTAATAGGTTTCTAGGTAGGGATGAGGAAGAGGCTAGTGAACTAGAGGTAACTGACAATCAGGTTTGCAAGGTGATAACTGCTAATCAAGTTACTGCATGGCCCTTAAAAGGTAAATTATCTGCTGGCCAACTGAGTGTGAAATATGCTATCCTGCATAGGATTGGTGCAGCCAACTAGGTGCCTACCAATCACACTTCCACCATTGTTGTTGGTTTGGGAAGGTTTATTTTTGCTATTCGTACCAAATTTAAGCTTGACTATGGAAGTTACATCTTTGATAAAATTATGAAGCATGCCACCACTAATGTTGTCAAGCTACCCATTGCTTTCCCTTCTCTGATTTGTGGGGTTATTTTGAGCCAGTATCCTGGGATTCTCTCAAGCAATGATGTGGTCTGTAAAAGGCACTCTCTACTGTCACTCCACTATAAGCTGTTTATAGGAAGACATGTCCCAGACAATGTCTTGACATCTTCTAAGAAGACATCCACTACAAAGACGGGGGTTATCTCAAAGTTAAAGAAGATATGCAGGGAATTGGGAAAAGTTATTAGTGTGGCTACTGCAAGGAAACTAAAGTTTGAAGCTTTGATAAGAGGTCTGGAACAAAATGAAGAAAATGATATGGAGGCTACTGATGTTCAGGAAGAGGAAGATGAAAAGGTTTCTGCCTCAGGTGAGAGGACTGGTGATCATGTTTCTGGGTCTACAACTGATGATGAAGATGACAGTTCTTGGTCTGAGGAAGAGAATTGATGATGCTTGGCTATGGTGTTCTTAGGTTTATGGATTATTTTGTTTGCTGTTTCAGAATTTGTTCTTCTTGCACTTAATATGCTTTTGCCTTGTACTATTTGGGTTCTCACTGTACCCTTAACTCTATTTGGTTATGTATAAGTGTTCTATGTTATTGTGTTTCCCTTAGTATGATTCCTTTATTTATGGATAAAAAGGGGGAGAAAGAGTATGAGGAGGAGTTAGTGTTGTTGGTGAGATTTAAGAAGGTTTGGTTTTAACTGCTGCTGGTTATGATGTTGAGGGGGAGTTTTGTTTTTTGTTTTTTTTTGCTTACACTTTGGTTTGAGGGTGTAACACCCTTATCCTACCCCACAGATATTACGGCAAAATAACACGTATTTCAGAGTAAAATATTAACTTCCATAAAAATCCACAAAAGGGCGTACATTTCTCAATGTCTCAAAATAAGTCAATGCTCCGTAACACACGGGTTTTCTCAAAATACATCAATTTGCACAAAGCAGCGGAACTCAAAACATAACTCAAGGTTTTCTTCATAAGGGAAAGTTAGTAAAATAACCCACTGATATATAGTTCAACTCAAAGAACCCAACCTGATGTTACATATCAGAGCAAGAACCTCTAAGTTAACCAAAAGGCTAACAACTCTAAGACTTCAAAAATACTCCTCGACGACATCCACAGCTAAACTTGGTCATCTGCACGTTACCCACATGGAGGTAACATTCAAACAGGCAGGGTGAGTGAAACAATTCATAATAATCAATGTATAACAATTAATGCATAAAGGACGTCATATTCATACTCAACACATTCATATCCTTCAACAGGCCTCGAAGGCCACAACATCATAATTTATACACAAAGGCTCATAAATGCAAATGCAACATAGACTCAATGCATGTGGTACCAATCATCACAGTGCGATGGACATTGGGCCATCAACCCTCCATAAATCCCCATCAATAGGATCAATTCTACTTGAGAATCGGAGCACATCAAAATACTTCACATCCGCACAGTGGGATTGAAGCCAAAGTAATCGAGGTCCTGAACCGAAGTCCGGATGCACATGAATGCATGATGCACACGCCACAATAATAATCCTCACAATACAGCATATGGTGCATCATCATTCATCATATTCAACATATTCATCAAACGTCATAACTCATCAACATAGTTATCATCACATAAATCATCATATCTCATGCTATCACATAACTCGTCATATAATTCATCATAATAATTAATCTCACACATCATGTCATCATATAATTTATCATAATAATCATCATCACACATCATGGAAATCGTCATATAATCACACACAAATCCCATATTAACTCATAGTCATCCTCATATTAGCCCATCATATTATCATATATTATCACATATTATCACATATTAATTCATAATACTACCTCATATTATCTCATATTAATTCATCAACTTATACCCGCGGTAATCCTCACACTATAGCCTATCAATCACACAATTCCTCACTGTCATACTCATGTTAACTCATCTCAGAAATCTCAAAATCAAGCATCAAGGCATCGCTGCAAACGATCAAATTTTGCAAACTCTGCTATGTTTGCTGGCTTGCTCACTAGGCGAGTCGGTATCGAGTCTTCGCTGGCATGCTCGCTAGGCGAGTCTGTGGCGAGTCTTCCCTGGCATGCTCTCTAGGCGAACAATGCGATGATAGCAATACCTGTTACGACCAGAACTGATCCTTGCCCAAATACTCATACGATTCACTCACCCAATGCCCCCAAAACATCCCTAAATCATCCCTAAGGTCATACGGCGATAACGGCACAAAATCTATGGTTTATTAGGCTAATCTGGCAACATTTGCACTGCCTAAATCACTATTTTCCTGCAATTGCTATGAGAACATCAGAGTTACTCACATTTGAACATTCCTATTCCTACAGGGTCAAACATATCACAACCCAAGGTTTTGGCCACGAAGGCCTAAGGTTCTCTAATTCTCATATCAAATATTCAAATATTCAGCGATACATATCACAATCATAATCTCAGAGTCTTATAATCAATTTCCCTAATTTCTCAATTAATTCACGGTCGGATTTGCACTTACAGGTTTAGGCCACGAAGGCCAAAGGTCATTATTTCCCATCTCTACCCTTAGAATCCTTACGGTTACCACTTCCATGATAGATCTAGGCCACGAAGGCCATAAATCACTTGTTCGCATAACCTTCTAATCTTATCACGGTCAAAATCTCAATGATAGATTTTGGCCACGAAGGCCAAAATCCCTTTTTCCCATAATTCTCCCTAAAACCCCCAAACCAACCATAAACACATCGAAAGGCATACATATAAAATCATGAAACATGATACTCCCCATACCTTAGTCGATTCGCATCTTTCACGATTAACTTTGGGATCTTCTGCCTCCAACCTTTCCTTCAGAGCTCTGACCACCAAACTTTCCACGGTTAACAAATGAATTCTAAATCTCTTCAGAATTCTATTTTGTCAAACTTAGACTTGGGCCACACAATTGGACTTTTCCCATAATATCCTTACTAACTCCTCTTAATGTCCAATTTACCCTTATTTCTCTTATATTATTTTAATTCATAATAATATTAATAAATCCATATTACATACTATTATTCCAAAATAAATACTCCAAATATGCATAATTCCTCAATAATTCCCAAAACCACCGAAAACACCAAAATATGAATATTCTCAATTAAATAAATAAATTAAAATATTCCAATTAAATTTGGGGTGTTACAGAGGAGGAGGGAGCAATATCTATTTTTCTGCTGTTGTGCTCTTTGATATGTTCTAGGAGCTCTTGTGATCTATTGGCTGTTTTAGCCAAAATTTGCCAAAGGGGGAGTTCGTTAGTTCTATGATTGGCAGGAATTTTGGTAAAACTTTGTGTTATCATAAGGTGTCCTATAGGATGTTTTGACATATGATCTTAACATTCTGCATGTAGTTATTCTTAATGTTGCAGGATTTTAGTTCATGATGTCAAGCATGATGTCCTGACATTTGTGAACAGAACACTCAGTGAGAATGTTATGATTTGACTGTTACGTTTTTGTGCAACCTTTTGAGCTGTTGTGATAAGAGATTTTGGTGGTACAAATCAGCGTGGAAATCTTCATTATACAAAAGAGTTTCTGATGCACAATCTGTGGAATATTTCATTCTATTTTTCATGCAGAAAATCTTGAGAAGATTTGGAGGTTAAATTGATTTGATCAGATTTGATTTGGTTCTATTTCCTTGATGTTAATTATGAAAAGATTTGAAGAATTATCTGATTTGATTTTATCAAATCAGAGGTAGTTTTTGCTAAAGCCTAATCCCAATCAAAGTGTTACTATACTTTACAATCCTATTTTGAAGATTAGAGAAACTAAGGTTAAGTTAGTGCATTGCGTAAGGAATAAGTTTTTAGCTTCGTGTGTTAGTGTTAATTGTGAACCACTCACTCATCACCTTGATGTGTGAATTGGACTGTGTCTTTGAGTTGTATGTTGTCCACTCTAAGCTTTTAAGCAAGAGTACATTGTTCTTGATTGAAGTTTTAAAGCAAGATCAAGTATCGTCTTTTAAGAGTGTTTTCTATATTTTATTAATCTGTTGTTATCACTGTTGTGATTGAAGGAGAGCGAGAGGTGTCTCATATCTAAGAGTGTCTTAGATTGAAATTGCAAGGATAGAGATTAGGTGCGAAGATTGTAAACTAGAGAGAGTTTGCTGTGAATCTTCAAACTAACTCTATTTAGTAAATTTCCTTCCTGGTTTGGTAGCCCCCAGACGTAGGTGTGTTTGCACCGAACTGGGTTAACAATTGCTTGTGTCTCTTTACTATTGTTAACTGCTTTTTATCTTGTTCATATATTGGTAACTGTTTAGATATTAGTGTCGTGACATCTCTTTTGACATCTCATATCTGATACAAGAATTTCACCATGTATCAGATATTTGTTTTATTTTCTATAATTTATGTATTAAGTTGATTAAAACACATAATGAATTAGATAATAATAAGAAATTAAATATTGGCATCATGTTGTGTACAACTTGGTTAATTTAATGTTGATTATGCTTGGAAACTAACTTTTGTATGGTGAAACAACGATACATCAATCATTCATAAGTTAGACAAATATGATTGATCAATGTTATATGTGATATAAGCAATTTTGGTTCAACGATGGTATATTTGATATATTGTTTCTTTTTTCATCTATTCGATTTCATAATGATTATTATTCTTTTGAATGATCAATGTTCATTTTCTTTTAAATTCGACATTAGTATCACGAACCAATGACATTTCGATTAATCCTGTTGAATAATTAATCATTATGTTTTTGATTGTATGAATGTGTTGCATTAGGGTTTATGGTGGCAAAAGGATTGTATTATCAAAAGTTATAAAATTAGGGTTTGTGACTGTACAAGAGTTATACTTTTAGAGTTTACAAATAGTAAGCCTAAATGAAATACATAAGTTTTATATTATAACAATAATAGTTATTATTATTATTATTATTATTATTATTATTATTATTATTATTATTATTATTATTATTATTATTATTATTATTATTATTATTATTATTATTATAAAATATTTTCGTTTAGTAACCATGATAAATATTATAATAATAAGTTGTTACTATTATAAAATATTTTCAATCAATATTTATCATGTTATTATTATTTAATATTATAATAATAAATTGTCATTATTATTTATTTAAATAATTTTATCGTTGTCAATATTTAATTTAATTTATTTAATTAGTAAAATTTAAAATAACAATAATAATAAAAGTGTATTTATTATTGTCATTTTGTGGTGAGCGGTTGTGCCAACAATTGTCTTTTATTTTATTTTGGGAGTTTTTAATATACGACATTCATGTTGTACCTTTCTCTATTCTCTTATATAACTTCTCTTCTCATCTCACTCTCTCGTATGTAAAACGAGTATTATTTTATATAATGTAATATTATGAAGAAAAGAAGACAAGATCAAATGAGGACAACCATGAATATCTAGCTTGGAGAAGCATACGCCATTATTATGTTTAACTTAGGTCCTCTCACTGGCTTGAGGGGACAATTGTGCTAAGGGCCATAACCGTATCATTTAATTTTATATGTATGTTGATGCACGCGGGAGATAATTTATATGATAAATAAGCCAGCAAGATCAAACTAATCAAAAAGTTCTCTAACCAAATATTATGTTTATGCTTTTCAAATGTAGGTTTCACCTAACACAATGTGCATTTTCTATATTAGTAAGATGCGATGGAATAAATGTAATATTCAACTGCTAAAACATTGGGTCGAACTTAACTAAACAAATTATAATAATATTATATATGTCTAAAAGCAAGAGTTGGAAACAATCCATATGATGGACTTGATAATAATCGAGAATTGTATTAGATACAATTGGAATGTGTTCCTACCCAAATAACCTAGTTTTGTGTAATCATCCTAACACTGGCTTAAATCAAAGTGAAATATGGATCTTGATCACTAGAAAATCTTTCAACGGGATTTTCCAAATCAAATAGCAAGGGTCATTTGGTTTGAGTAAAATAGTGGGAGCATATTTAAGTAAATGCCTAATTGAATATGTTTTTAATGTACTGCTATCTTCCCAATCTTTTTTTTTGTAGATTACCATAATAACAAACACCTTTAATAACATTTTGAGATCAGTTATTGACAAGGAAAAACCGTATGGGATAAATTTTTTAGATTGACACAGAAACTTGAAGATTTTCCTCAAACATAACAAAAAGCCCTCCATGCTTGGCGGTAAAGGGAAAGACAATGAAGTTGTCAGAACGAAACCTACTGCTCATGCTTTGAAAGAGGAAATGCCCAAAGTACCTAGAAGATAAGAAAATGGAGTGGAGACTTCATATTTAGGTATTTTTATTATAGAAATAAATTTATCTACTTCTGCATCATGGGGATTAGATATTGGATGTGTTTCTCACATTTATACTAATGTTCATGGACTAAAAAGGAGTAAATATTTGACAAATGGTGAAGTTGATCTATGAGTTGGCAATGAAGCAAATGTTACTGCTTTAGCCATAGGAACTTATGTATTGACTTTACCTAGTGATTTAATAATTCAGTTAGAGATATGCTATTATGTACCTATAATTAGCAGGAATATTATTTTTGTTTTTTGTTTGAACAAGTTCGGGTTTAAATTCATAATAAAGAAAAATTGTTGCTCTATTTATTTGAATGATGTATACTATGCTACTACACAAATGAATAATTATGCCCTTGATCTTGAAATGCCAATTTATAACATTAATACTAAAATAATAAAAACTAACGAGTTAAATCCAACTTACCTTTGGCATTGTCGCTTATGCCACATAAATGAGAAACACATTTCCAAACTCCACAAAGATGGACTTTTAGACTCTTTTTATTATGAATCATATGAGACATGCAGATCTTGTTTAATTGGAAAAATGACAAAGTCCCCATTCACACGCAAAGGTGAAAATGCTAATGGTCTTTTTTCCCTCATACATACTGATATATGTGGACCATTTAACACACCATCCAGAGGAGGTTTTCAGTACTTCATCATATTTATTGATGATTACAATAGTTATAGTTATGCGTATCTAGTGAAACACAAATATGAATCCTTTGAAAAGTTCAAGGAGTTCAAAAATGAAGTATAAAACCAACTAGGCAAGAATATTAAAATTCTTCAATTAGATTGAGGTGGTGAATATTTAAGCTTAAAGTTTGATGACCACCTAAAATAGTGTGGAATAATATCCCAAATAACTCCTCCTGGAATACTGATTGGTGGTTTTTACACGTTATTTTAGCATTTATTTCAGTTAATCATTTGTTTTGTCTTATCGGATTTTAGTTGTTTTTATTAAATTTTATGCGTCTATTTGGTATTTTCACTGTTTCTAGGTTCAGGTATACAATAAAGGAGAAGCAGAGCGAAAACCGGGGGAAAATGGCAAGATTTCGGAAGAGTTTTATTGTGAAATCTTTAGCAGTCTGCACGGAAACGATCATAAATGGAGTTCTGGGAATCCGTTTGAGGCGTTCTAAAAACCGTCGGAAAGCTAAGAGAGAGAGCTACGACTTTCGTGTTGGAGTCGAAGTCAAATTCAAAACAAGGGCCTGACACGGGTGCCCGTGTTGTGTGACACGGCCCGTGTTGCAGTATGTGCTCAAAAAAGGTGATTTTTGGTGGAAAACAGTGGCCTGACACGGGTGCCCGTGTTGTGTGACACAGCCCGTGTCAGGACACCTGGGACGTGGAAATTTCACGCGAAAAATGTGTCAGAAAGCCAACACGGCCGCCCGTGTTGCCTGACACGGCCCGTGTTGCAGGAAGCGCTTTTTCCCTATTTTTCTTGTATTTTTGACTCTTGTGATCCCCGAGGGTATTGTGGGTATTTACCTAGTGCCGAGTTGGAGTTGTGACTATTTGTTACGTGTTTGGAGAAAGGAGAAGGGACTTTTGGATGATACGAAAAAATACAACGAGAGATTGAAGCTCTGGAGAATTGGGAGGACAAGGAGATTTTCATGCTCGGAAGAAATTGAAGATCGAATTCACTCCTAATACCATTGTAATGTTTCTAATTATCATATTGTTTTTATCGAATATTATGAGTGGCTAAACCCTCAATTGTTAGGGGATGGTCCTAAATTGCGATGTATTGACCTTTATTGGGATTATTCTATGAGATTTTTGTTGTTCACCTTATGGCTTTTATTTTGCAACGATCTTTATGCGAATTCATATTGGAAAATAGAATTTGATTTACGATTAAGTTTTGTCTGGAAAGTCGACCTAATTCTTTTGCAAAATAATGTTACGGTTGATATTTCCTAGGAATGGGGGTATCCCGTAGCAACGAGTTTTTTATGTCAGAACTATTGCTTGATGATTTTCGTGGGCAACTAAGGAATTAGTGTGCATGAAGTTCATCAAAGGGTTTTTCATTAAGGAATTAAGGAAAACTACTTTTGAAATTTGATTTTTTTAAGGTTGGAAACAAATATCTCAGAAGAATTCTTTAAGGTCTTTACTAGCAATTTATCCACTTCCCTAACATTGATCTTATTTTAATCTATAAAGTCTATTATTTTACTTGTTCCTATATCCCGTTGCCAAACGAAACCCAAGGTTATTTTGTCTGATTCAAATAACAAGTTTTTCCTAAAAATTTACACGCAGTCCTCAGAGATCGATACTTGGGACTTTTTCCCTTATTACTACAATCGGTAAAAATAGTATACTTGCTATTTTCCCGATCAAGTTTTTGGCGCCGTTGCCGGGGACTGCCAAAATTTTTAAGTATCTTGTTCGTTCAATTAGAATTTCGTCACTCTGTGACTAAAATTTTAAATTATTTTTCTGATTATATTTCTGTTATTACTAATAATTTTCTAACCTGTGTATGCGAGGTAAGACCTCAGCTTTATTTTCTTTTGACTCAGAACCTGAAAGATTGTTGCACTCCAGACGTAGAAAAGCCAAAATTGCAGAAAACAAAGAAGTTATATTTGTGAATAGTGATTCAGAAGCAAAGAGGGAGACAACACCATAAACTGTTCAAATGGCTGGGAATCCACCTCAGCCTGAAAGACTTTTGGGAGACTATGGAGGGGCCAATGCTCAACCAAACCGGATGACTATCGTAAATCAACCGGTGAATGTGGCACACTTTCAGCTACATCCGTCCACCATTCGCCAGCTGAAGAGCAAGCCTTTCGCAGGAAGAATCAATGAAGACGCAAACAAGCATCTACAGAGATTCTTAACGACTTCCACATCTCTGAAGATAGAAGTTCACTCCGAAGAGGCCAAGAGACTTGTTACGTTTCCATTCACACTGACCGACGATGCGGAAGAATGGTTCTATTCACTTCCAACTGGGAGTATTACCACATGGCTAGAGATGGAAACTGCATTCCTTAATGAGTATTTCCCTGCTTTAGTGTTTATTCGAAAAAGGTACGACATTGTTAACTTCAAACAAAAAGAAGGGGAATCTCTGGGAGATGCATACAAAAGGTTTAAGAGGTGTCTGACTGCATGCCCAACTCATAACATGGATGCCACTGAGCAGGTGCAGAATTTTGTGAATGGTTTGAGAATCAAGACAAAACAGCTTATAGATACTGCTACCGGTGGCTCAACTAATTTCTCAACAGCCACTGGTATCAAGAGGATTATAGAAGCAATTGTCGCCAACGAGCATCTTGAGTTGTATGATCGCACTGTGAACCAACCAGAGGGTAAGATTGATTTGAAACTAGCGGAACAAGTTGTGAACATGGAAGATCAAATCAAGGCTGAAATGGAAAGAAGGCTTAAAGGGATGAATGTGAGTACTGCAACTGGAGCTCATGTTCAACCGGTCCAAGCTGTGAGTTGTGAGGTTTATAATGGTCCCCATTTTACTGTGCATTGTCTTGCTACTACTCAACAAGTCAAAGAGATAAAAGTTTTGAGGCAGAACAATCCGTATTCTCAGACCTATAATCCAGGATGGAAGAATCATCCTAATTTTTCCTGGAAAGACCAAAACCAACCTCCATATCAACAACAACAACAACAAGCCCCTCAAAAAGAAGAATGGGAGTTAGCTATTGAAAGAATGGCAGCTCAAACTATGCAATTCCAAGAAGAGACCCGAAACATTCAAAGGAACAACACAACTTCCATCAAAAACCTTGAGTTGCAGATGGGACAGATAGCCCAACACCTCTCAACACACACTCAAGGAACCCTCCCAAGCGCGACAGTACCGAATCCAAAAAATCAAGAGAGTATTAATGCTGTCACAACAAGAAATCAGAAAGTGATAGAAGAGGAGGAAACAAAGGAGGAAGAATGCATAGAGGTGGAACTTGAGGTAAGAGAAAAAAATAAAAGAACCAGAAGAAGCTGTGCTATCTGAAAAGTCAACTGGGGAGAAAAAGAAAGAGGAGGTCAAACCGAAAATCAAATTACCGTTCTCTCAAAGAGTTACAAAGAAGGATCAAAACGAGAAAGACTTCGGAAAGTTCAGTGCAATGTTCAACAAATTGGAAATCAACATGCCGTTCTTTGAAGCACTTGAGCAAATGCCTTTGTACAAGAAATTCATGAAAGAGGTTATAGGTAAAAAGAGACCAATGGGTGAAGAATCGAAGACCACAACTGAGCAATGCAAGGAAATAGCACAAGAAAGGAAAATACCCATCAAGATGAAGGATCCTGGACCAGTTGTAATCCCTGGTACTATACAAGGTCGAACTTTTAAGAAAGTCCTAATTGATTCAGGTGCTAGTGTGAGTCTCATGCCGTTATCTATTTTCAAAAAGCTGGATATTGGAAAAGTGAGCGATACGGGAACAAGATTGAAGTTTTCCAACCACACAACCAAGATGGCATATGGGCTAGCAGAGGATGTTCTAGTGACAATCGATAACTTCACTTACCCAGTTGATTTTCAAATCATGGATATACCCGAGGATGAAGAAACTTCGGTCATACTTGGCCGGCCGTTCTTGCTTACTAGTCGGTGCAATATTGATGTGGAAAAAGGTACGCTCACTTTGAAATTTTTTGATGAGGAAATCACTTTAAAAACTCAAGAGGGTCGAAAGAAATGTAAGGAGAAAGATGTCAAACCTTCAGTTGGGAGGATTAACACAACTAAGAAGGGAGAACGATCAAAACCATTTCAAGTTGCTCTTATCTCTGAACTGGCACAATATTCTGTTACGAAGAAGTCGAGCAATAGAGTTTGGAGGCTGAAGTACCCCCCATAATAATGGGGAGTTGATCGTCGAGCCATGCGACGTTAAACGAAGCGCTGCGTGGGAGGCAACCCACAGTTTTATGAATTGATGTTGTTTCTTTTTGTGTGGTTATTGTTTTTGCAGGAAAAAATGAGATTTCACAAGGGAAAACGTGGTAGCAGTGAAGAGGTGCTGCATTACCTATCGACCACTATGTGAGGATCTCTGTGAGTACACCTCTTCTTCTCTTGTTCTTGAACATTGAGACAATGTTTAGTTCAAGTTTGGGGGAGGTTTTACCGTTTTGTATTGTCAAGTTAAGCCCTTTTTATTTTAAGTTCGGTAAATACCACGACATATTCGCCCCTACGAAAACCGTAAAAGAACTTTTTCTTGTGTGTGGGTTATGTGTAAGGTAGTCAAGAGAGTATTTAGAGTTCAAGGAAGAAGGAGTTTGAACTAAGGAACTTGGGAAAGTTTGGAAATTGAGGTATAATGTGAACACCCTAGGTTCCCTGGAGTAAGGAAACGAGTCCAACGTGTAGATTTGTGCCATAGTACTCGGATTTGAGAAGTATTCCCCAATTAGTTCATTGTGATAGTCCGGCATGATTGAAAATGACTTGTGGTACCAAAAAAAGAAAGTTGAATAATGACGTAAAGACAACTTGTCCTTCTAAGTTGGGTAACCCTCACCCGGTTATTTAGCCTAACGGAGGTTGAATCTCTATAGTCATCCCAAAGTGGACTAATAAACGCCTGTGAGCGGGAAAAAAAAGAATAAAGGTGCCACAGAAAAAAAATCTCGAGCAAAAATGTACATGCCTTAATCTGATTATCCGAATGAAAGGGGTAGAAAATCGAAGAAAATACTTAAGCCCAAAGCATAGTTGTAGAGGTGGCCGAAAGGGATATTTAGGTCCGTAAGTTTACTGCGGTATGTGTTTATGTAATGCCTTCGTTAACGGATGAGTTCCGAGAGAGCTGGTTTGAGCCGATCGGAACTAAGACTCACGTATGAGTATCGAAACGCCTTACACCCTGAACCCTTCACTTGATGTGCTGTTTGACTTGAAAATTATTTATCCAAGCTTTTTGCTTGAGGTCAAGCAATGATTTAAGTTTAGAGGAGTTTGATCGGTGGTTTTTACACGTTATTTTACCGTTTATTTCAGTTAATAATTTGTTTTGTCTTGTCGCATTTTAGTTGTTTTTATTACATTTTACGCGTCTATTTGGTATTTTCACTGTTTCTAGGTTCAGGTATACAATAAAGGAGAAGCAGAGCGAAAACCGGGGAAAAATGGCAAGATTTCGGAAGAGTTTTGTTGTGAAATCTTTAGCAGTCTGCACGGAAACGATCATAACTGGAGTTCCGGGAATCCATTTGAGGCGTTCTAAAAACCTCCGGAAAGCTAAGAGAGAGAGCTATGACTTTCATGTTGGAGTCGAAGTCAAATTCGAAACAGGGACCTGACACGGGTGCCCGTGTTGTGTGACACGGCCCGTGTTGCAGTATGTGCTCAGAAAAGGTGATTTTTGGTGGAAAACAGTGGTCTGACACGGGTGCCCGTGTTGTGTGGCACGGCCCGTGTCAAGACACCTGGGACGTGGAAATTTCACGCGAAAAATGTGTCAGGAAGCCAACACGGCCACCCGTGTTGCCTGACACGGCCCGTGTTGCAGAAAGCGCTTTTTTCCATATTTTTCTTGTATTTTTGACTCTTGTGATCCCCGAGGGTATTGTGGGTATTTCCCTAGTGCCGAGTTGGAATTGTGACTATTTGTTACGTGTTCGGAGAAAGGAGAAGGGACTTTTGGATGATACGAAAAAATACAACGAGAGATTGAAGCTCTAGAGAATTGGGAGGACAAGGAGATTTTCATGCTCGAAAGAAATTGAAGATCGAATTCACTCCTAATAACATTGTAATGTTTCTAATTATCATGTTGTTTTTATCGAATATTATGAGTGGCTAAACCCCCAATTGTTAGGGGGTGGTCCTAAATTGCGATGTATTGACCTTTATTGGGGTTATTCTATGAGATTTTTGTTGTTCACCTTATGGCTTTTATTTTGCAACGATCTTTATGCTAATTCATATTGGAAAATAGAATTGATTTATGATTAGGTTTTGTCTGGAAAGTCGACCTAATGCTTTTGCAAAATAATTTTACGGTTGATATTGCCTAGGAATGGGGGTATCCTGTAGCAACGTGTTTTTTATGTCAGAACTATTGCTTGATGATTTTCGTGGGCAACTAAGGAATTAGTGTGCATGAAGTTCATCAAAGGGTTTTTCATTAAGGAATTAAGGAAAACTACTTTTGAAATTTGATTTTTTAAGGTTGGAAACAAATATCTCAGAAGAATTCTTTAAGGTCTTTACTAGCAATTTATCCACTTCCCTAACATTGATCTTATTTTAATCTATAAAGTCTATTATTTTACTTGTTCTTATATCCTGTTGCCAAACGAAACCCAAGGTTATTTTGTCTGATTGAAATAACAAGTTTTTCCTAAAAATTTACACGCAGTCCTCAGAGATCGATACTTGGGACTTTTTCCCTTATTACTACAATCGGTAAAAATAGTAAACTTGCTATTTTCCTGATCAAATACCATAATGAAATGATGTATTAGAGAGAAGAAATCGAACCTTGTTAGACATGGTTTGATCCATGATGAGGCACACAAATCTTCCAAAATCCTTTCAGGGATATTCTCTATTGATAGCAGCTTACACATTTAACCATGTTCTATACAAAAAAGGTTGAGAAGACACCATATGAGATATGGAGTGGTCAGAAACCACGTGTCTTACATGAAGGGTTGGGGTTGCAAAGTTTATGTGAAATGACAAATTTCAACTAAGCTTGAGCCTAAATCTCACAAACACTTATTTTTGAGGTATCTTAAAGAAACAAAAAAAATATTACTTCTATAATCCTTCTGATGGCAAAGTATTTGTCGCTCAAACTAGAGTATTCTTGGAAAAGGGATTTATTTCCAAAGGAATCAGTGGGAGGAAAGTAAAGCTTGAAGAAACTCAATAATCATAAAGTATTGATACACCTATGGAGGAACTGGAGCAGGAAACATAATCAGTAGTGGACAAGCAACCTGCTCAAGTAGAACAAGACTAACGTAGGTCAAACAGGATACATCACCAACCTAAGAGATGTGGTTTTCTCGTAACTAATCAAAAGTGATGTAATACTCATGGATCAAGACGATCCAGTGACCTACCAAGAGGCCATTGATGGTCCTAATTCTAAGAAGTGGCTAGAAGCCATGAAATCTGAAATGGATTCCATGTACACAAACTAGGTGGACCTAGGTAGAGCCTCATGTAGGAGTTAAAGCTATAAGATGCAAATGGATCTTCAAAAAATAAGACTGACATGGATGGTAAGGTACATACCTATAAGGCAAAACTGGTTGCTAAAGGCTATAAGAAAATTCATGGTGTAGATTATGATGAACACTTTTCACCAATTGTAGATCTCAAATCTGTTCGGGTTTTACTTGCTATCACTACATATCATGATTATAAAATAGGGAAGATGGATGTCAAGAATTCTTTCTTTGATTGGAATCTTCTTTTTGATGTGTACGTGACACAACCTGAAGGATTTCACATACCAGAAGGATCCCAAAAGATATGCGAATTGCAGCGTTCAATCGATGGATTAAAGCAAGCTTCCAAAAGCTAGAATCTTTATTTTGATAAAAGGGTAAAAAAATATGGATTCATCAAAAATGAAGATGAGCCATGTGTTTACAAGAAGGTTAGTGGAAGCATGATTGTTTTGTTGATATTATATGTAGATGACATATTAATCATTGGGAACAATGTTCCTACCATGCAACAAGTGAAAACATGGCAAGGGAAATGCTTTTCTATGAAGGACCTGGGTGAAGTAGCCTATATATATATATATTAAGAATCAAGATCTATAGAGATAGATCACAAAAACTGCTTGGTCTAAGTCATAGTATATACATAAACAAAGCGCTAATACACTTTAATATGCATGACTCCAAGAAAGGATTCATACCTATGCAACATGGCACATGTCTATAAAAAATAAAATCCCCTTCAAGTAAGGAAGAAATGGATCACATGAATAAGATTCCATATTCATCTGCAATAGTATCTATCATGTATGCCATATTATGTACTTGACCAGATGTCTCATATGCTTTAAGTGCAATGAGTAGGTACCAATCTGATCCCCATGACGCTCATTGAGTATTTATCAAGAATATCCTTAAGTACTTGAGAAGGACTAAGGACTCATTTTGATATATGGAAATCATGAAGAGCTCTTTATAATTGGATACACCGATGCTAGCTTCCAAACATATAAGGATGACTTTAGATTAAATTCTGGTAATGTGTTTTGCTTAAATGGCGGCGATATGAGATGGAAACGTTTAAAGCAAGATACAGTTGTTGATTATACAACAAAGGATGAGTATATTATTGAACTTGGCATAGTACCAACCATTATGGATCCCATTGATCTTTATTGTGATAACAATAGTGCTATCACACAAGCGAAAGAGCCTAGATCTCACAAACGATCCAAATAAATACTTAGGCAATATCTCCCCATTTGAGAGATAATATATAGAGGGGATGTGAAGATATTGTTGAAAAGTATTTTAGGTGAGTTGTTTTATCATATCCGCAGGGATTATCCTGATAAACTGATGATTGCCGTTCAATAGTTTATGAGTTTAAAGAAAAATGTTTTCAAAGAGTTTTTGTTTGGTAACATATGTTTTCACTTGTTTTGGTAGCAAAGAGTAAACTAAAGAAAGATGTTTGTTTTAAGAAAAACATGCCAAGATTAGATTTCATTAACCCATTTCATACATATCTGAATAATCAAGCATGTGAACATAGTTTAGATCAATACAATCACATATCCTCTCGAATTCATTTATTTCTAAAGCAGCTTCGTGGGTATTTTTGTTTCGATCGCTAGATGATTTCTCAAAACAACAATAGAAACAATAAATATAAAGATCGATACAAAGCAAAGATTAACTCCCAAATCTATGTTTAAAGTTTGTTTTTTAATAGATGAAGAACTTAGATCAAGACTTGAAAAAATCTATGTCTAGAGTGATTCAAACCATACATATATCAATAAAAGCAAAGATCTTAATCATATATTGATCATCAACTTTGTTCACGTATAAAAGATCAAAAGAAATACATACTAGTAAGGTTAACTACCTCTAATCTTGAAACAAAAGTTTTTAGATAGCCATCACCATGGTAGCTTGATCAACAACTAAAAAGGAAATCTTTACTAGCATCAAAGTTGAAAGATCAAAGATTGATGCTCCAAAGTTTTGATTTTCACTTCTCTTGGAATTTCTAAGCTCCAAACCCTAAAATTCCCTTTACAATCTGAAAAGTTGCTGAAAATGTAAAGCATCTCTAAAATATCTACTAAAGTGCCTATTTATACAAGTTACATCATGTGCCTATAAGTGGCACCACATTAAGCTCCACCAGGGCGCGCTTAGCGTGATCAGCACAGAGGCGACAAATTCCCAGAAAGCGCGCTAAGCACGGTCAAGGGTCCTTAGCTACTGCCTTCACCTCAAAAGCACTCTAAGCACGAGTTGCTGTCAAAAAGTCATGAAATTGATCTTCAAAGCCCTCTTCCATTATCCATAGGTTCCAAGCATTACATCTAGCAAGAAAACCTATCAAAAAACATCAAAATAATCATAACTAATAATTTTTACATGCATATTTACTCTAAAACATATGTATTTACTACTAAAACATCACATAAACAATTGGAAAGGGCCATAAAATACTATCTAAAATATGCACAATTTGGCACTTAACAACTCTCCCCAACTCATGACCAATGTTTCTTCCAATTTTCTTCAAGAATGAAAAGTCCCAACAAGACTTCATCATTGCCACTTTAGCTTCTTCATCTTTCTTTGTCCTTAATGAAACTCTTGCATCTTATTTTTTTCTTGTGATATCCATCTTTTAATAGACTTGAATACATCACTCATTTGAAAAGTGTGAAACACACTTTTTCCTCACTAGTCCTCACCTTCATGATGCCTTCTTCAACATCGACCAACATTTTTTGGTTTTCATGAAGGGTCTTACAAGAATGATCTGGTTATCCCCATCTTCTTCCATATCCATGACTATGAAATCAATCAGAAATAAAAATTTATCAACTTTTAATAACACATCTTCAACAATACCATGAGGATGAGTCCTTGACTAGTCCGCAAGTTGCAACATCATGTTGGTTGATTTCATCTCCATGTTTTCAAGCCTTTTTACCACGGACAAAGGAATCAAATTGATATTAGCAGCCATATCGATCAAAGCTTTGCATTTAAAATCATTACCTATAGGGATAGGTAGCGCTACTCTTCCCATATCTCATTCCTTCTGTGGTAGTACACTTGTAACAACAACGCTACAATTTGCATTAAGTGCAATGGTTTCTTTGTTCATATACCTTTTTTTTTATAAGTATTCTTTCATGAATTTTGCATACTTTGGCATTTGTTCTAGAGTCTCGGAAAATGGAATGGTTATTTACAATTGGCTAAATATGTCCAAGAATCTAGTATAATGCTTCTCGTTGTCTTTTTTCATAGGAGCATTGAGATATGGTAATTTTTTTCAATGGAATGTCACTCACATGCTCCTTTCCTTTTGTGTTTCTCTTCTTCTTCTTCTTCTTCTTCTCCTCTCTCAATTTATTTTGAACTAACTCCTTCTCATTATTTTCAACTTCTTCTTCAACAATCTCATTCTCTTTTTCAACTTCAACCTCTTTCTCCACTACATTTTTATCAATGCCCCTATCAACCTCTCTTCCACTTCTAGTAAATATAGTTTTGCAATACTCCTTAGGATTAACTTGAGTCTTAGCATAAAATGTCCCATTGGGTTGTTAAGCTAATTGCTTAGACAATTGCCCAATTTGAGCCTCAAGATTCCGAATAGAGGCATTAGTGTTCTTTTGGTTAGAAATTGACATTTGCATAAATTGGGTGAATGTGTCTTCCAACATTGAATTTCCACTTGGAGCTTGTGGAGGTTGAGTGTAGTTGGTATTGATGTTGACGATTAGAAGTCCCGGCTTCTTGAGGCCTCCAATGTTGTTGATAACCTTGGTTACCTCTTTGTTGGTAACCATGGTTGCCTCTTTGTTGGTAACCATGGTTGCCTCTTTGTTGGTAACCATGGTTGCCTTGTTGGTAAGGTGGTCGAGGTTGATACCCTTGGTTTTGATTTCCCGCATAGTTAGCCTCTTCAACCACTGAAGGATAATACCCGGTAGAGTGATCTCCTTTACAAGTCTCACAACTTGCCACTTGTTTGTTGTTGTTGGGAATTTCTTGCATTTCTTTTATTTGTTGTGGAAGTTTTGACATTTGTTGAGTCAACAAATCCACTTGTTGTGAAAGCAATTTGTTTTATGCAAAAATAATGTCATTCGTTCCCAACTCTATCATGCCCGGTTTCCGTTGAGGTGTACCACGGTTGTAGTTTCCTTGGTGATCATTTAGTGTCATCTTATCAATAATAACTATTGCATCCTTCGTGCTTTTTGACATCAACGATCAACCCGAAGTAGCATCCAACAAAGTCTTGTGAACCGATTGGAGCCTATTCCAGGAGATGTGAACTTGAGTTAATTCATCAAAACCATGACCTTTGCGTTTTCGTAACATAGATTTGAACCTCTCCCAAGCTTCATTGAGAGATTCATTTCCACCTTGAGCAAACACCGAGATCTCTGTTTTCGCTTTCATGAATCTATTGTGGGGAAAAAATGTTAAGGAACTTCTCCTCTAATAATTTCCAACCCGTCATCACAAGAGTTGATTGATCAAGATACCATTCTTCCACCTTCCCGATTAAGGAATGCGGGAATAGTGTCTTAAACAAGGACTCATCTTCCGCTTCAAGTGCTCCTGTTGTGCCTGCAATTTCATAGAATTTGGTGAGATGTGTGAATGGATCCTCATGGTCCATACCAGTAAAAGGATTTTGATATAAGAGAGCAAGGATTCTCGTTTTCATCTTAGAATGGAGTTGAAGCAAGAGGTGGAGGTGGAGGTGGATTTGCCATGTTTAGCATAACAATGGGTTTAAATGAAGAATATTCTCCGAGCTCTTGTCTTACTTTAGCAATTTTCCGTCTCCGTCTAGTTCTGCTATTGAGCCTACGAGCAGTTCTTTCAATCTCAGGATCAAAAAGAAGTTGGTCTGCAGGTACACTCCCTCACATAAACAGATTCTGTACACTAACCAAACAAATTAAACAGCACAAGAAAAATACACAGAGTAAGAGATCACAATACAAAAATCTTAAAATCAATAAAATATTACAATGCTTGCAATATCATTAACAATCCCCGACAACGACACCATTTTGTTGAAAAGTATTTTAGGTGGGTTGTTTTATCGTATCCGCAGGGATTGTCCTGATAAATTGATACTTGCCGTTCACTAGTTTATGAGTTTCAAGAAAAGGGTTTTCAAAGAGTTTTTGTTTGGTAACATATGTTTTCACTTATTTTGGTAGCAAAAAGTAAACTAAAGAAAGATGTTTGTTTAAAGAAAAGTATGCCAAGATTAGATTTCGTTAACCTATTTCATACATATCCGAATAATCAAGCATGTGAACATAGTGTAGATCAATACAATCGTGTATCCTCTCGAATTCATTTATTTCTAAAGCGGCTTCGTGGGTATTGTTGTTTCGATCACTAGATGATTTCTCGAAACAACAACTGAAACAATAAACATAAAAATCGATACAAAGCAATATTAACTTCCAAATCTATGTCTAGAGTTTGTTTGTTAATAGATGAAGAACTTAGATCAAGACTTGGAAAATCTATGTCTAGAGCGATTCAAACCATAAATATATCAATAAAAGCAAAGATCTTCGTCATATATTGATCATCAACTTTGTTCACATACAAAAGATCAAAAGAAATTTATACTAGTAAGGTTAATTACCTCTAATCTTGACACAAAAGTGTTTAGCCAACCAACACCATGGTAGCTTGATCAACAACTGAAAAGGAAAGCTTTACTAGCATTAAAGTTGAAAGATCGAAGATTGATGCTCTAAAGTTTTAATTTTCACTTCTTTTGGAATTTCTAAGCTCTAAACCCTAAAAGTCCCTTTACAATCTGAAAAGTTGCTGAAAATGTAAAGTATCTCTAAAATATCTACTAAAATGCCTATTTATACAAGTTCCACCATGTTCCTATAAGCGGCATCGCGCTAAGCGCCATCAGGGCACGCTTAGTGCGATCAACATAGAGGCGATAAATTCCTAGAAAGCGCGCTAAGCGCGGTCAAGGGTCCTTAGCTATCGCCATCACCTCAAAAGCGCCCTAAGCGTGAGTTGCTGTCAAAAAGTCATGAAATTGATTTTCAAAGCCCTCTTCAATCATTCACAAGTTCCAAGCATTATATCCATCAAGAAAACCTATCAAGAAGCATCAAAATGATCATAATTCATAATATTTACATGCATAATCGGAAACTTTCATATTTACACTAAAACATATGTATTTACCACTAAAACATCAAAGAAAAAATTGGAAAGGGCCATACAATACTATCTAAAATATGCACAATTTGGCACTTAACAAATATGCAGAGTACCAACATTTGACAATATCGCTGACCCACTAACAAAGACTCTTGCGCTGCATAAGCATGATGGTCATACTAGATCTATAAGTATTAGGGGTATGCCTGATCGACTCTAGTGTTAGTGGAGAATTGTTGGTGTAAACCCTAGAGGCCAATAGTCTTATTAGAACTTGGCACTTGCATTAAATTATTTATTAATAATCAAAAGGAATTTCTTTATTATGTTTGTTTTTTTTAAAATAATAAAGTTCCTAGAATATCTAGTCTGTTTAATGGAATTTTAAGTGTGACTTAATCATGAGATCAAATTAAACATAAGGAAATTATTCTTAAAGTATCTGTAGTCGAGCTTTATTGTTAAATAAGATAATATTAAAGTAGTGAGACTATTATGTGGGTATACTAATGACCACATCTCATGGATCATGGACAAAGAATTAATAAGTCTTAACATAAGTATGAATATCATGAGTAATATTTATACCGGATAGATATGCTATAAGAATACTGCATAGAATATTATGTAAAATGTCATAAGCTATTCTCATAGTAATAATGGTGTATACCACCCTTCGATCGAAAACCACAATTGACCCTAGATATGGAGTTGAGTACTTTATTGTTGATCCAACGTTGTTTGTAATTGGATGACCATAAAGGCAATTGATGGGTACTCCATGAAACATTCTGAGGGATATGAGTGACCTAGATGAAAATTTTCCATCTTGCATAACATGATAAATGTCTAAGGGACCAATATTGAACTGGAAAAGGGTGACACAATATATGACTTATGTTTAATATAGACATAACCTCAAAAGGGTAATTGTACACAATAATATTATCAAGAATGTTTTTTTCATATCACATGACATTTTCGTGACTTGGGTAGCAGTGATGTATTGCTAGGTACCACTCACTGTTTATTATATTAAATGTGCGATTTAGTATAATTGCCAACGTCACAAAAAACTACAAGGTCACACACATAAGGAGGACAGATGACGAAAGATAGAATGAATACGTGAAATATGGTACCACCATAAGGTACAATGTACTTGAGAGAACTATGAAACACCGTAAGATACAGTGTACTTAAGTGGAATATGGAACATCGTATAATATAATAATAATAATAATTATAGTTATTAAATATAATAATAATAATAATAATAATAATAATTAAAAAAAAAGGTGTGTTTATTATAATAATAGTTATCATATGCATATGGTGAACTTAAGTTGTACTTTTTCAGCTTATTGCCTACACAAGTGATTCTATAAATGGAACCCTTGTGCATAAGCTTTTACACTTGATGTAATTAGGTTTGTGAAACCCTTTTCGTAGTCTCTCTCTCTCTCTCTCTGTCTCTCTCTCTCTCTCTCTCTCTCTCTCTCTCTCTCTCTCAAAGTCTTCATTCATAGTAGCTATAGTTGAGGATTGAAGGCTCTCTGTTCGTGTGGACCGAGTAGAGACATTATTCTTTATTCAACGCTTGTGATCATTCCTCTGGTTCTACATTAAAGTTTTTAATCGCCACAAGAGGTAAATGTTCTATCACTGATCATGCATCATTCATAAGGATTAACTTAAGGGAAATTTTTTATTTTCGATACATTTTATATCACAATTTCCCTTCAATGGGCTTACGCCACTTATCGTGTCTTGCTATGGTCTTTTCCTTGGGAAGGAAGCAACAAGGATTTTGGAACTCGTGGTCACCTATCAATTTTGTGAGTGCTATGTAATTATCAAGCTTTGTTGCTACCTATCCCAATCAATGGAAGCTGGTGTAACCACTAAGATTTTTTGTTACCCATCCCAATAAAACGGTTTTGGTGTAACCACTAAGCTTTATTGTTACATGTCCTAGTCGAGGGGAGATAAAGTAAGCCTTTGGTGTCACTAGGAACCTTCCTAGATTAAGGGTAGGATTCCTCTCCCTACCCCCAGGTTTTTATCCCAGTTCGGTTGGGAAGCTCCTGGGCTCCACCACCTAAGGTCTTTGAATGACTAGTTCATAAGTGGGGGTGCTCTAATTGCGCCTTAACGCGTTCCGTCTAGTAGGACTCTATTATACAAATAGAATCTATGCCACATTGTTGAGGGTTATAATGTTATTTGTGCGGGAGGTTTCTTTAAGTGAAATATTCATTTTTTTAAAATCCCTGAGAAATACGTATCTTACGCGTTGCGAGGATTTGGACATGTTATTTTGAAGGTCAACACTTGAGAGTCCGTATGCGATCATTTAGTAGTCGAATTTACCTTTGATAGGAAATAAGTCACTAAAATTTATTTCCTGATATGGCTCTTCCCTTTAGGCTAAGCAGTGGCATTTGACTCTTATTGGTTTTCATGTTCAGTATTCGACCTCTTCCATGTGTCGAGGTGGATCACATAGACTCTTTTTTAGTTTGGTGGTAGACATCACTCGACCTAGTTATTGAGCCGTCATATGTTTTGGCAATTCGACTTAATCGGTGGCTACTCGTTGTTCCTTTCCAAGCGTTCTTCACTTGGGAAATCCAAGTACAATTTCCTTGACATTGATGGTAGAGTTAGATTCGACTGGTATGCCTTCTTTCATATAATGTTGATGAATTCACTGGATGTGTGGAATTTTTATCTTCCAAATCCACCTCAAACTCACATCGTATGTGTGCTCGAGATAAAATTTTACGTTCATAGAAATTTTATCGTAATTTGAGTATTCTGGCATAGTGTGACATGTTACAATGATATGGGCGCTTTTCGAACTCTACGATAAATGTTCATTTTTTTGTTGCGATATCATTGATTCATAGAATCTTTCAATTTATCTTTCTGATAGGGTGAGATCTAGCGGTAGGAGATGGTCACAACTACAATATTGTCTTCCTGATCATTTTAATATCTATAATCGGAATCGATAATCGGATCAGAAGGTTTTTAGGAGTTCCCAGACGCAATACTGGGGATGAATTCCTCTTTCATATTGGGATTCCGTTGCAACATGGCTCTGGATCAAACAATATTTGATAGTGGAATTTTATAGGAACCAGATGCCGATTTCTATATATGGCCTAGAATTGTGATTAATGAATTATGATAGATTTCTCATGCAGTGGTACAAATCTCCTATACAATAATGCGATGATGAATTTCCAAAATTATCACTCTAACACACAAGTCAATTATAAAGTCTAACATATATATATATATATATATATATATATATATATATATATATATATATATATATATATATATATATATATATATATATATATATATATATATATATATATATATATATATATATATATATATATATATATATATATATATATATATATATATATATATATATATATATATATATATATATATATATATATATATATATATATATATATATATGAACTTTGCATTAGACTATCGGACTAGTTGAATATTTAGATCTTATTTGTATTAGACTTTTGACTGGATCAAATGAGACATTTCTACATTCAACCAAACTAACAACTCAATTTATCACGAGTAATAATTACTCCTAACAAAAACTCAATTATAATATTCACAAATCAATTAAATGTTTTAATATTAGTTATATTTCTCAATTAATTTATCAATGATATTAACATATAAATGTTAATATTATTGATAATTATTTTTACTTAAATAAAAAATATAAGTTATTTAAATGAAGAATATAAATTATTAACATTTAAGCATAAGGCATAGGCTCTGCTAGAGTTTGGTTTTTCTTCTCATCTGAGAAGCTTTGTGTGTCCTTATCCTGGTTCTTTTTGGTTATGCTGTCTGATTGTATATCAGTATGGAAAATCCGAATTTTGAAAACTTAACTATTCACGAGGAGGGGGGAGAAAAGGGTTTCTGCTTCGATATAGAAGAAGATGGTGATGAGGTGATGGATTTACGGTGGTGCCTTATATGTTAATTTTTTTGCGATAAGCACATCCACGTGAAGTCGATGAAAGTAAGGGTAGTAGATATGTAAAGACCAGTCAAGAGAGTTACTATCAAGCAAGCTATGAAATTTTTGTTTTTGTTTCATTTCTCACTTAATCTTGATATGGAAGCGGCGTTAAGGAGAGGTCCATGGACGTTTGACAACCATTTTCTCATCCTTGAGATGGTTAAGATTAGGATACAAATCAAAAGCATTCCTCTATTCCATGTAGAGTTTTGGGTACAATTCCATAATCTTCCTGCAGGCCTCATGCTTAAAAAAGTTGGAAAAGCGATGGCAAGCTTCATTGGCGAATTTGAATACGAAAAAATAATAATACATGTTTTTAGCGACAATACATGAGTATCAGAGTGAAGCTGGATGTAAGGCAACTGTTAAAATAACAAACCCGCATTAAAAACAAAGGAGGGGGTGGTGTACTGTCAAATTCAAATACGAAAAAATTAGCTTATTCTATTTCGTTTGCGGTACGCTGGGTCATTCAGAGCAAAACTGTGAAATCCATTTTTCTAAGGAGGTTGAAGGATGGTTCCCGAGGGTGGTCCGATGAGTTAAGGGCGAATCAATGTCATTTCAGTGGCGGTCAGAGCTCAAGATGGTTAAAGGAGGATGTTTGGCATGCCAAGGAAGTTGAGAAAGGTACTATTCAAGAGGTGGTGAGTGAATCTCACGCGTAGGAACAAGAATCTGGAACAGTTCCACAAACGGGTGGGTAGATAACTTCATTAGATGTCTTTAATGCCAATAATATGATTAATGATGATGCTGAAAACATTAATAACTCGTTGTCTCATGATATTAATAGGTAACATTATAATCTTCAAATGAATTCCAATTATGGTGTATCAATCACATTCAATAGCCATATCTCATTTTGCTCCTCACTAATTGGCCAACAGCTACATAAGTCTTATCAAGTTTTTAATGCCCAGTCGACAATTTCCCAACCAATTAATGCCTTTAAAAATTCAAAATCAACCAACAAACATTCCACATATATTAGTACTTACCCATACCTTTGCTAGTGGCCCAATCGATTTTTCAAATCCCACAATACCAATCTGTAATACCTCAAATTTTACCCTAAGATTAGTCGTTTCATCTTGCATCCCATTTCATTTTGCATTGTGTTTAAACTAACCACTAACGGGTTGTGCAGTTGTGTGATTGGTGCAAGAAAATATCATGTGGCGCGCTCTTTTAGTTTACAGGGTTTCTAGTGCCACTTTATTTTGAATGAATAAAATAGCACAATTGGCAAGAGACCGTGTGTAAGGAGTTGTGAGTGTGAGAGATCGAGAGTTCGAATCCCACCTTCTTCACTTTTTGTTTTGTTTCTTTTATTTTTAGTCTAACTTTTTTATTTTCATAAAAAAAAATAACAAAAATAGTTTTTTTATTATTTAATTATTATTTTCGTATTTTATTTAAATTATTTTTTAAAAAATATTATTTTTTCACTTTTTTCTCTATCATTCATAAAAACATCCAAAAATCATAAAATTAAAAATATTAGAAAAGATTTTATTCTTTTAAGTTTGTTTTAGTTTTTTTTTTAGCTTTGACTAATTATTTAAGTTGGACTTTAAAATAGGCATTAGGTTAGAGTTAACCCTAATTTGTCACCTATATAAACATAAGTGAGGGGAGAAAACTTCATTAACATTAGAAAATCAAGAGCAGGTCATCAGAGGAAGAAGAAAAGGAAAAGAGACCGAAAGAGCCGAAGAGGAGTTTTGAAGAAGAGAAGGTTCAGAAGATCAACAAGAATCATCATCACCTTCCTTCATTAAGCATCATCATCAACAAATCCCAACCGCTAACGAGGTGAGCATTTAATTTTGTAATCCTGAGTTTCATTTTTTAGGTTTCAGCAAGACAAAAAGGGAGGGATAACAGGCAAAGAAGAAGGAAGGGAAAATGTTTTTTTTTCCAAACCCTAAAATGAAGGGAAAAGGTTTTTTCCCAAACCCTAAAATGAAGGGAAAAGGTTTTTTCCCAAACCCTCAAAACAACACTGCAACACCATCCACCTATCCCCACTCCTTTTATTTCTATTTCTATTTCGTTTTTTTACTATATTATCATATTATTATATTATCTTATTATTATTTTTTAAACAGTAATTAGTAATCACATTAGCTTTTAATTTGTTACTAACACTTCTTCTTTTTTTATTAAAACCTTTTCTTTTTATTAAAACTTTCTTTTACTAAAACTTTTTTTAATATATTAAAACTTTATATATATATATATATATATATATATATATATATATATATATATATATATATATATATATATATATATATATATATATATATATATATATATATATATATATATATATATATATATATATATATATATATATATATATATATATATATATATATATATATATATATATATATATATATATATATATATATATATATATATATATATATATATATATATATATATATATATATATATATATATATATATATAGTAAAACCTTTTAAAATTAAAACATTTTTTTTATTTTTAAAACTTTTTAAATAATCAACACTAACTATTTTTTATAAATATAATGAAAACTAAAAACCTTTTGATATTAACATTAAAATTCCTCTTTTTTTTCTTTTTTTTCAAAAATTAAAATTAAGATCTTTTTTCAAAAAGTATTAAGAACCATAACAACGTCCAAATTCGTAATTTTTTCTTTTTCACTATTTTTTTATTTGCCATTGAATTTCGTCTAACCTTTCACTAATGTTCTCTGTTTCTCTCCTCAGATTTTCCATAAATTCCGATTAATATTTATTCAGTTTATTTTGTTCCATGGATGTAATTTATGCGAGGCCATGGTCACGGTTTATTTTATTTTGCATTTTTTGGGGATTTGTAATTTACGCGAGTGATCATCGCGACACTTTCTTTACCGTTTTATTTACTTTCCGCACTTTAATTTTGCCGTATAATAATTTGCCGTATTTTGTTTAGCCGTTAGAATCCCTCTGAAGGAATTAGGTCTAGCCGTTTGACCGCCGAGTCAACAACCCTAATTTTTGACCGTTTCAAAAACCCTAATAGCCTATGTGTCCCGCCGTGGACGAAAATGCCCTTTACCCTAGCATTAGGTCAAAGAGTCGTCGTACTCTGTTTAGGGTTTCCCGCTGTGGAATCCCTAATTTCAACCCTAAATTTGCTCAACCTTTCCTTACCTGGTTTATGTTTCATTGCATTACCATTTTGCATAGTTGCATCATTTACATAGGTCAATCATTTGCATATCATAGCATAGCATGCATCAAGAAGGGATCAAGTGTGTTTATCAAGAGAAGAGCCTAGCAAGAGGTCTTATCCAAGCCTGAGAGATCATCCAAGCCATCAAGAAGTGATTTGAAGACTTGAGAAATTTGAGTGCCTACATGTGGGTTTTGCTCCTATCTTGAGGAATATTGAGAATCATCAGTGGGATGTGAAACATGGAATGTGAATTTGAGGTGTGTATGGATCTCATGGAATTCCTAGAGGGCCCTATTGAAGCTGAGACAAGTCATTGATTCAAGTACAAGAGCCACAGTTGAGGTGCAGTCAACTAGGGTTTTCATCTGGGTCAATCCTAGGTCAAGTGAGTAATTGAAGAGCATCAAATCCTACTTTGAGGTCATGGGGTTCATGGAATGGTATGTTGATACATGTGTGGTGTTGTGCCAAGGTTAAGCAAAGAAGAATTAAGAAGGTGGGGAGTTGCTAAATTAGGGTTTCAGTGCAAATCACCCTGTTTAGTGCCTAACTTCAAAGCCACACAAGTCAAAATACAAGTTTTAAATGGATCTTTGGCCAACATAAAACTTGTAGAACATCTCAATACCTTTAATTTGAGTACTATAAGTCCTCAAGGGGAGTTATAGAACTCAAGTTATGGTCCAGACAAGTTACAGGTCATCAGATGAATGTGAAATTTATCTGTGAAAGTCACTTGACTTCTAAGCAACTTTTGCCCTTCAAGGAGTTTTCAAATGGACTTTTTGTAAACATGAATGTTGTTCCTTATCCTCTTAGCTTTCCATATAGTACTATAAGTCCTTGATAGGATTTGTAGAACCCAAGTTATGATCTTTGCAAGCCAGGGGTATTTTGGGAAAGTGAGATTATAGGTCACTTTGGATTATAGGTCCATAACTCCAATTTGCAAGCTTCAAATGGAAATTTGTTCAACATGGAACTTGTTCAAAATGATGTTTTGAGTGCAACCAAGTGGTCATGAGAGTTTGGTTTGGCTTGGAACACAAAATCACCTAAAATGGCTTAAAAAGGAAGAAATTAAAGTCATTAAAAGGCCAAAAATTGTGAAAAATTGATATGTGTCTAAATTGTGCAATGTTATAGGTCATTTTTATCAGAAATCACATTTTAAGAGTGATGGCAATAGCACATTTTGGATTTGAGGTCATTTTCACTCATTTCCATTTTGTTACTTCAAGGTGAAGTAACACATCAATTGCATACCATGGGATCAAAAGTAAGGGATCTATCACAACCAACCATTCCAATATCTCATGAGATAAACATTTCAAGCAAAACCAGTTGAAGGTAGAGCCTGTACACGACTGTGGTGGGGGAGAAATTCAAAGAGCAAGAGAAATTCAATTTCTTATTTGAGCAGTTACAGAACTTTCTAGAGTGTTCTAACACTTTCTATATAACCATTGCAACTGGTTCAGGCCATTTTTTGGGCAAGAGGTGAAGAGAAACCAGAGCAAGCAAGTTGAATTGCAAGAGCTGCATCAAGAATCGGATTTTGAGATAGAGGTGGATTCATTGCAAATTGTTGATTGTAGAAGCTTGAGAAGGTGCTATTGATTGATTCTGGAAAGAGTTGGAGCTTGATTCGAAGGAATTCATACTCTGTTCATCACATTTTTCCAGGTATGCATTTTTCAACCTATAGCTTAGATTAGAGGAAATTGGTTAGAAATGAGCATGAGGATAGGTTATTGATGTTGCTTAGAAGGATTTCAGTGCAAGAATTGAGCAATTAGAGACCAAATAGGCATGACACCATTTATGTTGGAGCATAATTCTCTTGATTCTTGAGGTTACAACTGCATTTGGATAGTTAGTTTTGATGCCTGAAAGGTGTAGATGAGATTAGTGGCTTTAGGTGCAAGAATCGTGACAATTAAGAATTGAGCCATTTCTGAACTTTCAATCGGTTTTTGAGTTAGAGTGAGAATCAATGATTTTGGAGTGCATTTTTGAACTCAGTGTGGAATTTCAAGTGGAAAGGAGTGTTTAAGTTTTGTGTTTGGTGCACTTTTGGATGACTGTTGTCGGAGACGACGGTGGCACAAAGCTCAGGCCACCGTCCTTTCCCTTCCCTCTCTTATTTGAATCTTTGAGGAAGATGATGTTTCACCCGTTAGATCCATGCTTGACCTTGACCAAAAGCATAAACCCACGGCCAGGATTTCATGTTATAATATGAAGAAGTGAGTTTGTTGAAACTCTGCGTTTCATTAAACACATTTGTCTGGGCTTAAGTATTTCATTGCTAATCACACCCTGCATTGAGGCCCATTGAGGAAATACACTAAGAATCCTTGCTATTTGCCACAAGCTTTTTACAATTTCCATGATTTTCTTATTTTTGTTTTGGGCTTAATAAGACAATTGATATTAACACCCTCTTTGGGCCCAGGTCTGGATAATAACTTGATAGAATTGCTAAACAACACGCAGGTTTATTCATTTTCATCTATTTTCTTTTATTTTGCATATTTTCATATAGTTTAGGATTAAATTCATAATAATTAGGAAAATTAATATTTTTAGGTTATATTTTTTTCCCCTGACTTCTTAAAGAGTCTAGAATTTAATAGGGTTATAATTTTATTAATTCATGCATTTTATTTTTATTGCATTTTTGGAAGTTTAATTGGTTTTATTTTGAATATGTTTGATGCATGATCTTGCTGATTTTGGTATGGGTGTTTGGTGTACAATTTTTAGGTGATTCTTTTTGGGATATGTAGCTTAGAAACGCATATACCCTTAGTATTTTTCTCATAATTTTGTGAGATAAATATAGGCTGTTTTGAACACTAACATTAAGTGGTGTAGATTTAGGGTTTTAAGATAGTACCCTTAGGTTTAGGGCATAGTTTTAGGATTTAATGATTGGTTAACCCCCTGGTTTTTGTATGGAGTGATTCTTAAGAGGTTTAGGAACCCTTAGAATTTTTTATAGGATTTTACAATCATTTTTGGTATTTTAATTAGAATTAGTTTTAGGACTAACTTCTAGGTGTTGCTAATGAACTAACTTGACTAGTTTAGCCCAATAGTTCCCATTAGACTTAAGTGGTGGTGCCTTTGCTTCTGGATGAACATGAAGACAACTTGAGGATGCTTTGGAGTGCTTGAAGAAGCTTGGACATGAAGAATTTCTCATCTTGTGGATGCTTGTCAGGAGCTTAGGGAAACTAGGGTTTTAGGAAGAGCATTAGATTAGTTTTGCTTGTTTCTTCAAACATGGAGTATATTGTTCATATCCATTCAATCCAATGACATAAAGTCCTCTTAAAGAAGTCACATCTCTCCTTTGGAGGGATGAATGTCATGCTTTAAGAGTAGAACTTTGAGGATGCCATTCTCTTATAATGTTAAGTTCTTAGTGGCTTCCTTTGGTTGTCATTAAGTTACTTAACATTTCAACCTGATCTTGTTAATTGATTCCCCTTTTGAGGTTGCTTGTGGAAGCTTGTTGAGAATGAAGTTTGTGCTTGTTGAAGCTAGAAGCTTGTTGAAGCTAGAAGTGTTGCTTGTTGAAGCCAGTTGCTTGTTGAAGCTGTTTGCTTGTTGAAGCTGCTTGCTGGATGAAGTTGTTTGCTGGTTGAAGCTAGGTGTTTGTTAAAGCTTGTTGAAGTATGTTGAGTGTGAAGATAGAAGCTTGTTGAAGTTTGTTTGTTGAAGCTATTCATGAAGATGAAGGTTGTTGCTGTTAACTTTTTGCTGTTTAACCAACTGTTGCTGTCAGAGCTGCTGCTTGTGCTGTTTGCTGTAGGAGTTTGGTGCTGCTGTTTGGGCTGCCTCCTCTGCTTTGGTATTTTTTTTCTGTATTTGTTTGTTAGCTTGTGTAGCTTGCCCCATAGGTTTGAAGTGAATGTTGATTCACTTTGCCTGTTTTTTTTTCCCAGGTTCGAGGTTGAGCAGGACTCCCTTGCCTCGCTTGTATTGCTGCATTGCATGCATTTTACTGTATTTGCTTGCTTTCTTTTCTGTTTATCCCCTAGGATCTCTGATTTCCTTTGTGCAGGAGGGAATTATGACAGACATTAGGATTCTTATCCATGCATGACAACATTAGGTTAGTTTTTATTCCCTTTTCAACCCTAGGCTTTTTAGAGCTTCTTTCTCTTCTTATCTCAAAACAACTCAAAAATACAATAATAAGGTTAATCGATATCGTACGTTACGAGCCTTAAGCTATTTGAGAAAGGGTTGCTGGAGAGTTTCTTTCCAGTAGTCTGGCTGCTTAGTGTGGCACCCTTTGGGTGACACGCGACGTAGTCACTCTCAAATCATAGTATCTAGTGCGTCAGAGATTGCAAACAAACTAAAAAACACTTCTTTCGTAAAAGATTCAAAACAAACATCAAAGTGTCATTTTTGTCCGCTTGGACTCTTAATCAAGAAAAACCCTTTCATAAGGTAATAAAAAACAGTCAGACAAGCTTGTGTCTTCCGTAGCCCGAACTACGTTTTCTCTGATCTTTCCTGCGGTATGAAAGTACGTAGGCATAGGATGCCGTATCCTAGTGAGCAACCTTCCCACCTTCATCCGTAGTTAGCCGAACTACGTAGACTCTGACTTTCCCATTGCACGAGAGAATACGTAGGCATAGAGCGGCGAAGCTCTATCGAGTCTCTTTTCTCTTTTCTCTTTTCTTTCCTTTTGTCCCTTGACCTTTAGAGTAGATAGAATACAATCCCTTAGACAAGAAAACAAGCGTGGATCCCGTCGAGTACGGCGGACGTGAGGGGTGCTAATACCTTCCCCTTGCGTAATCGACTCCCGAATCCAGGAATTTGGTTGCAACGACCATTCCTTTCCTGTTTTGCATTAGGTTTACTCTGAGTGTTTCCTTTCCCTCCTTTAGGATAAATAACGCACGGTGGCGACTCTTCTGTCATAGCCGGCGCCGATTTTCGCAGTAGCGACAGCTGGCGACTCTGCTGGGGACTCCAACGGTTCCCTACGCGAGTCAATCCTAGCGCTTGTTTTCCCGTCGTGGGTTTTGTATGAATTTACCTTTCTGTATTTACTTTCAGCATTATATTATTGTTGTTATGCTGGGTAGGGGGTCAGATTGAGAGATAAGCCGAACCTGGGCTTGAGTGCACCTAGAATTAGTTGTGGAAAGTAGTGGGCGCGTGCATGCTTTGCATGTACTAGTGTCCCGCAAAATTCACGCTCGGACGAGGTTCTTCTGGTTGACTTCTTTTTCGACCCTTTGGGTTGAGGGAGTTGTTGGTTATTTGGATTGTCGACTCTGGGGACTGATCGATTGGAAGTTGGCTAAGTGAGGCCTCTTCAGGACATGATGATGCCACACCTTCTGGGTATCGTATCATCAGTCTTGAAAGTCTGTGACGCCGACGACCGCATAGGATGCCATACCTTGTGTCAGTTGATAGGACACCTACCTGTGAGAGGGATTGGGGCATGCAGGAAACTTGACCTCCAGACTACCCGGTTTTATTGACAGTGGATCAGTTATGTGTGGATATTTGGGGTTCTTCATCAGAGCATTATTTTGGGTCTTGAGACCAGGTTGGAGCATTGTTTTGGGTCTGTTGAGACAGGATTTGAGCAGTATTGTGGGTCTGTTGAGACAGATATTGTGGATGGATCTCCTCAGCAATATATCACTTGATCTCTGTTGCATGATTTGCATATTGCATTGTTGCATACTCATTTTGCATATCATTAACGTGTGTCTGTGCTGCAGGTGCATTTCATACCCTCTGATTCTAGTTGCCCGGATTTCTGGCCGCTATTATGAATACTCTGAAGAAGACTGTGGCTTACAAGTTGCCTACTCCAGATGTTTCTTCTTTGCTTGGTTTGATATCCTTGGCTGGTGATGATGTGAAGAGAAGCTTCAGGAAGAGTTATGGGATACTGCTTAGGTTGGTCTGCAAACCATCCACGTATGAGCTGAACGGATTGTACGCACTGATGCAGTTCTATGATCCCCCGCTAAGGTGTTTTACTTTCCCTGACTTTATTCTGGCTCTGACCATGGAGGAATATGCTGAGATCTTGGAGTTGACTATTCAGAATAGGGTACCCTTCATTCATATGGATGCTAAGCCCAAGCTGGAGGATTTGGCTATTGCTTTGCATTTAGACTCCTCAGAGTTGCTGTTAACCTTGTGGAATGGAGTTTCTGGTTTTTCTCTCAAGTTCTTGGTTGGGAAAGCACAAGAGTGTGCTAAGAGTGGCTGTTGGATTGTGTTAAATGCTTTCCTTGCTTTGTGTATCTATGGCATTGTACTGTTCCCTAATATGCCTGAATTTGTTGATTTGGATGCATTCCATATGTTTGCTTTAGGCAATCCTGTGCCTACACTGATTGGAGACTTCTATCACTCTCTGCATTATAAGAACGAGAATAGGAGGGGCAAGAACGTCTCTTGTTGTGTGCCTTTATTGTATATGTGGTTTGATAGTCACCTGCCCAAGAAGGGTATCTTTGCTGAGTCTGCAGCTACGGTGGAATGGTCTGAGCGTCTGATGGGGCTTTCTTCAGAAGATGTTGTCTGGTTTGATAGGGATTTACTGGGATCTGAGATTATCTACAGTTGCACAGGATATCCTAACGTTCCTCTGATTGGGAGGAAAGGGTGCATTAACTACAATCCGTCATTGTTGATCAGGCAATTTGGTTATGCTTTGAGAAGCCCGCCAAAAGAGGAGGAAGTGCAGGAATCTCTGTACTTCACAGGTGATCTGAGTGGAGAATTGTTATCCAAGCTTCAGCATGCTTGGAATAACATCTGCAAGAAAGGGAAGCCGTTATTGGGTAAGAATGATAGTCAAGCCTATCCTCCATAACAAGTCTGGATCCAAGATAGGGCAAAGCAGGCGCTGATGCCGTTTCCTGCAGTATTACCTCCTGATCCCCTCGTGGTTGAGGAGCCAACTACTGTGTCTATTGAGAGATATGAGCAGGTCGTGAAGGAGAAGGAAGCTTTGATGAAAGCCAACGAGAAGTTGGAAGAAGAGCTAGTTCAGCTCAGAAGCGAAAGAAATGAAGCCGTATATTCCTTTGAGCAACAAACAAAGCTGGTGAACCAGTTAGGTGCATAACTGACTGAACAACGAAAGAAGCGTGAACGTTTGGGGATAAATTTCAAGAGCTCTCATGACATGCTGGAGTCTAAGAAGAAAGCACTTGATATAGCTTACTTGGAGATCTCTACGTTCAACAAAACTTGGAACGCTACATTGACCAACAACAAGGAGAAAGAAGATAAGCTGAAGTTGCAAATCTCCAAGTTAAAGGATCAGTTGAAAGCTAGCCAGAGGAAGTTTGAGGAAGAAGCTGTGCGTAGTTTTTCCATTCAAGCCTCGTTGAACAAAGCTGTTAAAAACCTGAAGGAGCATAGACAGAACTTTGAAGCCAAGAAGAGGAAGTTAGAAGACTGTTTTGGCAAGGGAGCTTGGGAAAACTCCAACGAAGGCCTCCAGTTCACTATACGGCAGTTAGAGTTGCTCGTCGAAGGGTTGCTCACTCAGCCAGATCATCCAGAGACCAAGAAGTTGTTAGAAGAGTACCGTGCTCATTGTAACACTTGACTATTGTATATGCTTTATTTGCATTGTGCTGACCATCACTAGGCTTGTTGGTTGAGGTCATGCCTTCTTGTTATTGGGTACACTCAGAGATATTGTATTTCTGCCTTGTTGGGCTCTTTGCAGCAATATATGAGATGTTTTCTTCGTGGATGAATCCAAGCTTCTTCACTGGCACTACACTGGCACTTTGGCACTAGAATCAGGGGTTGATCTCCCTAACGCACAGACACATATTGCATCTGCATATTCATTTTTGCATTGACAGTTACTTGTTGAATCTGTATCTTATTTCCTGCATCTCACAGGTTTTTCAGGATTGACGACCAAAGAATCCACCGCTACTCAATCAGAAACAACTGTAAGAAAGCAATGGATCAAGTTAAGGTCGAGATGCAAGAAATCCGTGAGAAGCTGACTCTGTTCATGCAAGCTATGGAGAGCATGGCCAAGGGCCAGGAGAGCCTTCAGACCTTGGTGCAGCCGTTGCTGACGCGGACAAACAAAAATGGTAATACTGACCACAATTCTGTTGGAACTCCTCACCGGGAGGATGAGATACCGGTAGTTACTCCACCTGTTGCAACTGTCAATGGAAACACTGGTACTGGTGCAGGTGCTGGCGCTGGTAATGGCAATACTGGAAATGGGGGTGATGGGCATGTTGTTAACAACAATGGCGACACTGGGGATGCCAATCAAGGATTCGGTGACAATGCTGGCTTTGGAAATAATGGGTATGGCGATGTCAATTAGGACGGGAACTTCGGGTTCAACAATCAAGGCTTTGGTAATGACGGTTACGACAATAATTAGGGGTATGGCCACGGTAATGGTGGATTCGGTAATGTAAATAACAACGGCGCTGGAGCATTTCCTTTCAACAATGGTTTTGGACCTGCTGGGGTCAATCAAGGGTTCGGCAACCGAGGACAGGGTCCTATGTTCAATCAGCAAGGATTTGGCCGTAACATGGGTTACGATGGGTATGGCAATGACTGGAATGTGGATCACCAGGACGACGCTTTTTCGGGAAGAGGTATGGGACCTGAGGGCCCCATTGACCCTGTTCAGAGGATCAGAATGCTAGAAGAGCAGATGAAAGGTGTGGTTAATCAGAACTCCGCTGGGTTAGATATGACTACTATGGGGTTGGTACCAGGGCTGAGGGTGCCGCTAAAATTCAAGGCTCCAACATTCGACAAATACAAAGGGGATACCTGCCCAAAGGTCCATGTACGTTCTTATTATAGAAGGATGTCTGCTTATTCCAATGATGAAAGGATGCTCATGCATTTGTTTCAGGATAGCTTATCGGGACCATCATTGGAATGGTACATGGGACTGGAGCCCACTCAGATTAGAAGCTGGAAGCAGTTGGCTGATGCTTTCGTTATGCATTACAAATATAACAGCGATTTGGCGCCAAACAGAGTTCAGTTGCAGAGTCTGTCGCAGAAAAGTGGTGAAAGTTTCAAAGAGTACGCGTGTAACGCCCCGATTCTGAATTCCCATTGTTGGTTGAGTCTTTTAATTTATTTAATTGATGTTTGTTTTAAATTGAGAAATTATATATTGCTATGTGGTGTTTGCTTATTTTATCTATTTTTACCGATTCGGAGAGTTTTCGGGGAATTAGAGTAAAAAGGGCATTTTAGACATTTAGCACTTTAGTGTGAGAATTGATTGATAAGTGTTGGAAAGAATTTGAGAGGAAAGAAATAGAGATAGAAATAGAATAAGAGAGGAAAAGGAAGAAAGATAGTAACATAAGAAGAAAAACAAGAGAAAGAAAAGAGGAGAAGAGAAAGAGAAGAGAAAGTGGAGAGGAAAACCTAGAATCATCAAGGAATCATCACCAAAGCTTGCAATCGATCGGTAAGGGTGTGAAACTCCATCATCTTTTTAATGTGTATGATTGTATGTGTATGTGTTTGGATTGTGTAGGGTTTCTACTCTTTTTTCACTTAGGATAGAAGTTGGTTTTGTGAGTAGAATGAGGTTTTAATCGGTTAGAACTCGGATTAGACGATGTAGTTTAGTCGGGTGATAGTTGGGTTGTGCCACTGAGACTGGTTTGGATTTAATCGGTTGGTTGTGTGGAGTTTGGGCTTTGAGGCAGCCATGGAAGTTCTGTCTTCGCAAGTTCGCCAGGCGAAAGGCAGCGAAGCTTCGCCAGGCGAAGCCCAGCGAGCTGTAGCGAAGCAAGTCAGAAGCTAATACCCTGTATTTGCTGGCAAGTTCGCCAGGTGAAGTGAGTTGGCGAAGGTTCGCCAGGCGAGTGTGTAGCGAGCCTCAGCGAGTAATTCCAGAATTACTCCCAGTGGACTTCGCTGGGGAGTTCGCCAGGCGAAGGCCAGCGAGCATTCGCTGCGTGGCTTCGCCAGGCGAAGGTTGGCGAACCTGGCAATGTTATTTGTTTTTGCTGATTGTTCATGGCATGATGTTTGGTTGATTCAATTATGATTAATGCCTATATGAATGATTGATGTGTGAACTGTTTCAACATGTTGTGCTGTGGGTGGCTGAAAGGCGTGAATCCTAGATTGTGGAACCGATTGTGAATCTTAATCGTTTGATAATGTTGTGCGTTTGCTCGAATTAGATAGAAATGCATTGATGGTTTAATAGGTATGTAAACCTTGTGTGAAATGGTGTATAATGTGAATGCATGATGAATATACGCGATGTATGTGATAAATGCAATGAGTGTGTTTGTGAACATAGTATGCATTTTTGTATGTTGATTGATCCCTCGGAGGATTTGCAGAACCTCGTATGATACGATGGTTATATTTGATTCCTTGGAGAATCGGTTGCATTGTGTGATTCCTCGGAGAATCGGTCATAACATGTAATCCCGTGGAGGATTGGTTAGAGTATTTGATTCCGTGGAGAATCTGCTGAGTACTTGATCCCGTGGAGGATCTGCTGAATATTCGATTCCGTGGAGAATCTGATGAATATTTGATTCCGTGGAGAATCTGCTGAGTACTTGATCCCGTGGAGGATCTGCTGAATACTCGATTCCTTAGGGAATTTGTTGAAATGAGTCGGTACCGCATTTGCATCTGCATAGAGTTGTGTGTCGGTCTCTATGAGTTGCATGAGTCATCTGTGTATGATGCATTGGTTGTGTGAATATAACTGTGTATGTTATATGTGATTGTTTGGAGGAAATATAGTGAATGTTCAGGTGTATGTGTAGAGACATGATTATTTGTATATGCTTAATGTGGTGAGAACATAATTTGGGTATAACTTGTATAATTATGGATTTATGTATATATATATATATATATACAATTTTATGCATTAACTGTTATGATGTTGTTTCTCACCCTTTTGCTGTTTTATAATGCTCTATGAGGCATTGCAGAGTAGGAAGCTGGAGGTTCTTTTTGTGAAGCGATGTCTTCATTCTTTTTTGGTCAATGGCTCTGATATGTAACATCTGGGTAGTTAGGAAGCCTTGGGCTCTTTTGAAGCTATTTTATTTTGATTCTTTTGTGATACATATGTGTATGTATCTGCTGTGGATATGTTGTAAAGCATGAATTAACTGATGGTTGTATATACTTTTATGAATGATATCGATTCAATATTTGGATGTTTCCGCTTTATTCTAAATATTGAGATGTGGGTTACCCATTGTTGCATATCTATTTTGAGCAGGTATCGTATGTGTTTAATTTCATGATAATGTGATGCGCCTCTTTTATACCATGTTTTAATTAAACTCTGATGAAATAAATTTCCTAAGTGCCTAATTGATTTATTTAATTTATTTGGGGGTATAGAAAGGGGGTGTTACATTAAGTGGTATCAGAGCCAGTGTTGAGTCAGTCGTGTCTGTCTTGTTGTTGTGTTGGTTGAACGGTTGTTTAACCTTGTTGTTATTTTTGGGAATCCTCAGAATATGGCAGGTCGTAATGACAATGCTATGGCAGCGGCGTTAGAGGCTATGGCCAGAGCCGTGCAGGGTGCACCTAACGTGAATGCGAATGATGAGTTCAGGAAGAACCAACCATCGGTGTTCAAAGGGAGATTTGATCCGGATGGTGCTCAGATATGGTTAAAGGAAATTGAGAGGATCTTTAGGGTGATGGATTGTGCTGAAGGGATCAAAGTGAGACTAGGGACTCACATGCTGAGAGAAGAGGCTGATGACTGGTGGGTCAGCGTGAGGCAAGTTCTTGAGGTCGACGATGAGGAGATTACGTGGGATTTATTTCGTGCTGAGTTTCTAAGGAAGTATTATCCCGAAAGTGTTAAAGGGAAGAGAGAAATGGAATTTCTGGAGTTGAAACAAGGTAGTATGTCGGTGGTGGACTACACCGCTAAGTTTACTGAGTTAGTGAAGTTTCACCCTCACTATGATGCGGTTACGGCGGAATTTTCCAAATGTATCAAGTATGAGAATGGCTTGCGTCCGTAGATAAAGCAAGCGGTGGGTTATCAAAGGATACGAAGATTTTCGGATTTGACCGAGTGTTGTAGAATTTATGAAGAAGACAGTAGAGCTCGTTCTACTCATTATAAGGGTTTGAGCGAGAGGAGAGGGAAGCAGCAAGTACGAAGCGGACCTTATGTGACGCCTGCTGATAAGGGCAAACATAGGGGAAACTTTGATAGGAGACCCGGAGGAGGTTCCGGTGCGATCAAATGTTTTAAGTGTGGCGTGATGGGCCACAAGTCTTATGATTGTGGAAAGTTCAAGGCGAAGTGTTCCAACTGTGGACTCCTTGGACATGATGCAGCAGAGTGTAGAAAGAATGCTGTGAAGTGTTTTAATTGTGGCGAGGTGGGTCACATTAGCTCGAATTGTACCAAACCGAAGCAAGCTCCGGCGGGCGGAAAAGTATTCGCATTAGCAGGTTCAGACGCTACTAATGTGGCAGATCGTTTGATTAAAGGTACATGCTTTATTAATGATATGCCTTTAGTTGCTATTATTGATACTGGAGCGACTCACTCGTTCGTTTCTCTTGCGTGTGCTAAGCGGTTGGATTTGTGTATGGTTTCTTTGAGTAGTGGTATGGTTATTGGGACTCCCGCTTCGGGGTCGGTAACTACTTCTTTGGTGTGTGCAAGTTGTCCTTTGACCATGTATGGTAAGGACTTCGTTATGGATTTAGTGTGTTTGTGTTGTACCCCAAAATTTGACCGACCCCTCTGGCATACTTTTTATTTTATTTTATCTGCATCAGTATAAATAAAAATAAATATATCATATAAAATATATTACATGGCATAAATCATTTGTATTTTATACAAAGAAATGGAAAAGAAGGAAAGTGAATAAAGTATATTTCATAGGTTACACAAAAAAATAAGTGAATTGGAAAAATGAATAAGGTGGGGTTTGAACCCACCACCTTTTGTTCCATCATCTCACTCCTTACCACTTGGCCAGAAATGCTTTTTGTGAACACAAGGAGGTGAAAAGCTATGCATATTACAAGAAAAGAATAAAGAGGCGTGTGAAAATAAAAAAACGATGGATTCTTGCTCCCACCAGGTTCGAACCTACCCCCGTTTAGTTACACTTTCCCGTCCCTACCACTTGGCCAGGAGCGCGTAGTTTTGGGTGCTATGGAGAGAAAATGAATACATGTTAAAACTAAAGCAAAAGCTGGGCAGAATTAGAAGAGCCAGATGACCATACGTGAAGACTCAGAGAGTGGGGAAGGATTCATCATTTTGGATGAAACGAGATTCGTTCTTATTCATTTTGTCACGAGGATCAATTTTGGTATTTGTTAGTTTTCGTTTTGGAGTGATATTGTTCAATTTACGGATGAAATTGCCAAAAGATGGGAGGGAAATAGAACTAGGTTTGAAGCGTGCTCCACATTGCTATTTCAAGGCCAGACATCCATGGAGTACAACTACTGAGGCCCTCTGATTCTTTCCCCATTTGGGCGAACAAGCAGCCTCTACCAAGCCCTAGCCTGAGCTGCTACCACAACAAGACAAGAAGAGGACACGAAAAAGGAGAAAAGCTCAGCAGGAGGGAAGAATTCAAAAATCCCAAATCAAAGGATATATAAGGATAGGTTAGAAGCCATTGAAAAAACCCTAGCAGCCACACTTTTGGATAAGATATCAGAAGAAAACTTGGAGCTCCCTTTAAGAAAACTGTGTGCAGCTGCAAGCAAGGAGGATTTCTCAAGCTTCTTTGGTTGTTGAGTCTCTTTACAAGGTATGGAGATTTGAACTTTTTTTTCATTATGCGCGTGCACCATGTGTGGGCATACTAACTTGCAAATTACTGATTAGAGCAATTTGTCTGAGACTGTCCAATCTTCTTTCTTGAATTTCTTGACAAGTGTTTTCAAACATCTCAACTTTGGTGATTGAACAATTGTTGTGAGCATATATTGAGTTAATGTTTGGTGTTAGGCATTGTCAAACTGCTGTTGTTTTTATTTCAAAAAAAAGAGGTGAAGCTGTTTGATCTGTATTGTTAAAGTATTTGGCATGCTGTTGTGAGAATGATTGTTGGTCCAGGTATGAGGGTTCTATTAACTTGATGACATTCAAAGTAGGTGGCCTCAACCCTAGGAGCATCCCATGTTTGGCTTGTTTTTCTGTTTCAAAATGTTGCTTACCTCTGTGAAATTCATTTGTCAAAGTTTGAATGTTTGAGTCTTGCTTGTATTAGGGTCTGAACATTGTTTTGGTTTTTTTTGACACTGCATGCTTGAGTCAGTATTCTATTTGTGAATTATTTGTCATGACTTGGCAGCATCCATTCATATCTTGTGCTTTCTAGTAAGTTGTTTGCCTTTTTTTTACTTTTGAATGTGCTTAGGACTGAATTTGTCCACCTATCATAGTTGCTTTGATTTAGACCATTAGGCTTTGACAAATGTTTGTTCTAACCTTGTGAACTTGGTTGCTGAATCTGTGCTAAGCTATTAGTTCTTTTTTCTTTTCACTGCTACTTATGTGAGTTAAAAAACTGTGTGGTCCACTTTGTTTTGTTCAAGGCCAATTGACTTCCATGAAAACACTTTTGTTCATTACATAAAGATTTGCTTATATGCTACTTGGAAAGTTGGAATGTGTAAGAGAAGATGCTTAGGGCAATGTGTATGTTGTTGATGTTTTGGTTTGATAAAAGTGAGTATGCTGTCAAATGCTGCTGTGAGGGCTGAATTTGCTAATGCTTACCTTGATGCTTTTAGGTTTCTCATTTCACATTAATAAATTGGTTGTGCTATGACTTTCATTTGAATATCCGAATTGGGACCAATAACCGGAGAATTGCTACTGCTTATGTGTAGGTTTACTTTGCCTTTTGCAAAAGCCACTGTTTTTTTTTAGCAGTGGGTTTTGCCAAACTGTTCTAAAGACTTGATATGTGTTGTTTGAGGATCTATCTTGGTCATTTTGTTAAGTATTGCAGGGTTTTAATGTTGTAACCTCCATGCTGACTAGCTAATTTTAATCCTTAGGTATCACCAAATTTGTTTCAAATCACCACAGTTAGTGTGTATGAAGTTTGGGTTATGACTCCTTTCGGTTTTGTTTGTTGTTTTAACAGTATTGATATTGTTGAATTGAGAAGTTCATAGAAAGCATAGTTTTTCATTCTTTTAGCAGCTCACAAACCTCATTCTATTCTGTTAACGACTGGTTTTATTTTGATGATTAAGTTTGATTCATGTTACATTTAAAACATGTGCATGCTTGCCTGCTGAACCAACCTACCATGGTTTGAGTTTTGTTGCTGCCATAAGGGGTTTGAAGCTGTCAACTTGTTATATCTGGTGTTTGCTTTTCTTTTAACTTTTGGTGGGACCTTCAATTAAGGAGTACTGTTTGGAATTGAGGTTGTTGGTCAAGATGTGTGTTTGCTTCCATTAACAGAACCTGTTTGCTTGACTTGTTTTTTATCTTGTTTTATTTTCTGAAACTTGCTATTGAAGCCATGAATTTTGATTGGAATAACTGAGCATTTGGTTGGCAAACTCTGCTTTGAATCTTGTTAAGCTTTAGTTCAGTTTTTGTTACCTGTTATATGTGTTGAAATCTTAACTTTTTGCACTTTAAGTTGTTTATAAGTTGCTGTCATACAGATTTGGCCCCAGCTTTGGTTGACTTGAGACTTGTTAAAAGTTCGTTTCATAATATGCAACTTGGTGTCCATTACTTGATTTATTGAAAAGTTGAGTTTGTTCATTGAACATAATCCATGAATGTTGATTTTCGAGCATGTATAGATCCCTGATTGCTCAGGTTTATATCAGTCCTAGCCTCTAGAGTTCATGATGCATTTCAAAGTCTTGCTTTGCATTTCCTATCGTATTTTATTTTACAAGCTTTATATGAAAATTTGGATAGCACCATTAGGCTCCTCTCTGAAAAAAAACATGCAGGATAGACTTTAATTTTAGTCGATTCCATAGAGTTATGATCTCTTTGTGATTGCTATTGCATTTGTTCTTGGGTTGCTTTATTTTTGCCCAGCAAATAATAGAGATATGCTACACATATTTCTTGTTTCATTTTGAATATTGGAAGTATCACCGCCCCAGCGGTAAGCCATGCGCCTTTCATTGCCAAGTACCAGGGTTCGATCCTCAGTGACGACCCTTTTGGTTATTTTTGTGATTTTCTTGGATTATTATTTTTCTTCTTTCCCTTCCATCATATTGCAAACGCGCGCGTGTGCCCCAGTGGATAAGTGTTTGTTTGTGAACCAAAAGGAGGTGGGTTCAACTCCCACCTCTTACTCTTTTTATAAGTCCATTTATTTACTTATTTGTTTTAACTATACAATTTCCAAAATCCATAACTTTAGCATACTTTATTATTTTTGATTCATTCTTTTTGCAAAATGCTCACAATAAAGACTATTTTCATTTAATGAAATGAAATTTCAATTTATTTGAATTTTCAAGACCCTTGGCTTGCCTGGAAATTGATCCTCTGTTAGGGTTTGCTTGCTTTGCATCTTATAAACATCTCTCATCTTGTAAATAAAATCATATTCGTGTTGAATTAAAAAGAGAGAATTGGGTGTAGACCTCTTTTTCTCCGAGCATAGGGATGCCCACTGTAGTGAGGGTGGTCTCGATACTCGTATTTCGATATGAAGACGTAACTTTATCCATCACATATCTCTTTATCCACCATCTCCTTTCACAACTTCCTCCCGTAACCCTTGTCACCTAAAATCTCGGTCCTGCACCGAGTGCATTTTTCAACTCTTTTCTCAACATAAAACTTGAATGGTCGTGGAACGGTTAGGCGTAGGCCTTCTCCTATCCCGAGTGCTGACGTTTACCGTAGGGTTCTCTGTCGCAAAGCATTTACCATTCAAAACCAAAAACATCTTTAATAAGAGAACGAAGTTCTCTTTGCATTGAATTAAAGAGAGAGGATTAAGTGTAGTCTTTCTTCCTCTCCGAGCATAGGGATGCCCACTGTAGTGAGGGTGGTTTCGACGCTCGTCTTTCAATACGAAGACGCCTCGTTCGCCACACCTGTTTATAACAAAAAACTTTGAGACAACGAATCAGGTACTACCTGTAGGGGTTACTATCCGAGGACCTGTCTCGCCCCCTAAAAAACGATCCAATCAATCAAACGTGACTCCTTGCCCCGCGTGGCGAAAACTAATCAATCTTTCAAAAGGATATGTTACGTCCTTTCTACCGCAAACAGGTAATGCCTAAGTCTCCAACGAGCGAGCAGCAAAACACCTAATTGCTAGAATGCGCACGATAGCATCATCCATAAAAAACATCAACACACCGTAGGCCGAACTACGACTGCTCTGATTTCTCATACCAGATGAGAATACGTAGGCACAAGGGCCACAATCCTTGGCGAGCACAATCCCCCCATATACCCGTAGTTTCCCGAACTACGTCGACTCTGACTTTCTCATATCTGTTGAGAATACGTAGGCCTAGGACCGCGAAGTCCTACCGAGTCCGTTCTCTCTCTTTTCTTCCTCGTTACCTCCATTTCCCTTATTTCTAAACCCTTCTCTCTATCTTTTAGAACACTCTTTATAGCATAATATTTAAGCAAATACATTCACACATCGACAAACAAAAGGTTCCCATCGAGTACGATGGATGCGAGGGGTGCTAATACCTTCCCTTCGCATAACCGGCTTCCGAACCCGTTCATGGTTGCGAGACCATCTTATCCATTCTCTTATTAAGGTTTTCTCGATATTTTCCTTTCCCCTCATGGGATAAATAAAGTTCGGTGGCGACTCTTCTGTCTATCCTTTTCGCCTCCCCGTCGTTGCGCGATGCATTTTTCGAGTAGCGACAGTTTGCCGTTGGAAGGTTTGGACGTAATCTTGGGTATGAACTGGTTGCAATTTAATAGAGTTCATTTGGATTGCTATCACAAGTTAGTAAGGTTTCCTTCTTTGGAAGATGGTGAAAACGAGAGTTTTCTTTCCACTAAAGAGTTGAAGAAACTTTTAGCGGACGAAGCTCAGTTGTTTGGTTTGTTTGCATCGCTGTCGGTGGAGAGCAAAGTTGAGCTCGACGTGTTTCCTGTGGTTTGTGAATTTCCTGAAGTGTTTCCGGAAGATGTTGCGGATGTGCCGCCAAAGAGAGAGGTTGAATTTTCTATTGATCTAGTTCCGGGTACTAGACCGATTTCGATGGCCCCGTATCGGATGTCGGCATCGGAGTTGGTGGAATTGAAGAAGCAGTTGAATGATCTGTTGGATAAGAGATTTGTAAGACCAAGTGTTTCTCCTTGGGGTGCACCGGTATTGTTGGTAAAGAAGAAGGATGGTAGTATGCGATTGTGTATTGATTATCGGCAGTTGAATAAGGTGACAATTAAGAACAAGTATCCGCTTCCAAGAATTGATGATTTGATGGATCAATTGGTTGGAGCCCGTGTTTTTAGTAAGATTGATTTGAGATCCGGTTATCACCAGATTCGGGTTAAGGAAGAAGATATTTCGAAGACGGCTTTTAGAACACGATATGGTCACTACGAGTATACGGTGATGCCATTCGGAGTTTCTAATGCGCCGGGTGTTTTCATGGAATATATGAACCGTATCTTCCACGAGCAATTGGATAGTTTTGTGGTAGTGTTTATCGATGACATTTTGATTTATTCTAAGTCTCGAGAGGAACACGAAGAACATTTAAGGATTGTGTTGCGGATTTTGAAAGAGAAGAAGTTGTATGCAAAGTTGTCTAAGTGTGAGTTTTGGTTGTCGAAGGTGAGTTTTCTTGGACATATTATTTCCGGCAATGGTATTAGTGTGGATCCATCCAAGATCGATGCGGTAATGCAATGGGAGACTCCAAGATCGGTTACGGAAATTCGAAGCTTTTTGGGCTTGGCCGGTTACTACCGGAGGTTTATCGAAGGATTTTCAAAGTTAGCACTTCCGTTAACGCAGTTGACTTGTAAAGGAAAGGCTTTTATTTGGGATGTTAATTATGAAGAGAGTTTCATGGAATTAAAGAGAAGGTTAACAACAGCGCCAGTTTTGATTTTGCCGAATCCTACGGAACCTTTTGTGGTTTATTGCGATGCTTCTTTGTCAGGATTGGGTGGTGTATTGATGCAAGATGGGAAGGTCGTGGCGTATGCTTCTAGGCAGTTGAGAGTGCATGAAAAGAATTATCCTACTCATGATTTGGAGTTAGCGGCCGTAGTGTTCATTTTGAAAATTTAGAGGCACTATCTTTATGGTGCAAGATTTGAAGTTTTTAGCGATCACAAGAGTTTGAAGTATTTGTTTGATCAAAAGGAATTGAATATGAGGCAAAGGAGATGGCTATAACTTTTGAAGGACTATGATTTTGGTTTAAATTATCATCCGGGTAAGGCGAATGTGGTAGCCGATGCCTTAAGTCGGAAGTCGTTGCACGTGTCTACTTTGATGGTTAGAGAGTGGGAACTCTTGGAGAACTTTAGAGATTTGAGTTTGATTTGTGAGTTAACGCCGAGTAGTGTGAAGCTTGGTATGTTGCATGTCACGAATGATTTCCTTACTACGGTGTGTGAAAAGCAAAAGTTGGATTTGAAATTTGTGGATTTGATGACGAATGGAAATGAAGATTTCAACGTTGATGAATTAGGAGTTTTGAGGTTTCGAGGTCGTATTTGTATTCCCGATGATGCGGATTTGAAAAAGATGATATTGGAAGAGGGACATCAGAGTAACTTAAGTATTCATCCGGGAGCGAATAAGATGTATCAGGATTTGAAGAAGATCTTTTGGTGGTATGGATTGAAAAGCGATGTTACTCGTTTTGTGTACTCGTGTTTGACTTGTCAGAAGTCTAAGGTGGAGCATCAGAAGCCTAGTGGATTGATGCAACCGTTGGATATTCCGGAATGGAAATGGGATAGTATATCGATGGATTTTGTTACGGGATTGCCGAATACGCAAAGAGGACATAATGCTATTTGGGTGATTGTTGATAGGCTTACTAAATCGGATCACTTTATTCTGATTGATATTACTTATTCTTTGGAAAGGTTGGCCGAGATTTATGTTGGCACTATTGTGAAGCTTCATGGAGTTCCTAAGAGTATTGTGTCGGATATAGATCCTAGATTTACTTCAAGATTTTGGGAGAGTTTGCAAGGTGCCTTGGGTTCTAAGTTGAGATTGAGTTCGACATATCATCCGCAAACGGATGGTCAAACCGAGAGGACGATTCAATCGTTAGAAGATCTGTTGCGTGCTTGTGTGCTTGAACAAGGTGGTGCGTGGGACGGTTATTTAGCGTTGATTGAGTTCACCTATAATAACAGTTTCCATTCGAGTATTGGTATGGCGCCATTTGAGGCTTTATATGGTCGGAGATGTCGAACACCTCTGTGTTGGCATGAGACGGGTGAAAGGTCGGTAGTTGGTCCTGAAATGGTACAGCAAACAACGGAAAAGGTGAAATTTATTCGGGAAAAGATGGGAGCTTCTCAGAGTAGACAGAAAAGTTATCATGATAAAAGGAGAAAGGATCTTGAGTTTCAAGAGGGCGACCATGTGTTTTTGAGAGTTACGCCGGTTGCGGGTGTGGGTCGTGCTTTGAAGTCGAGAAAGTTGACTTCTCGTTTTATTGGTCCGTATCAGATTATCGCACGAGTTGGTGTTGTGGCTTATCGTGTGGCGTTGCCTCCGAACCTTTCGAATTTGCATGATGTATTCCATGTCTCGCAACTTCGGAAGTATGTTCCGGATCCGTCACATGTGATCCCAATGGATGAAGTTGAAGTAAGAGATAACCTTACAGTTGAAGTTTTACCGGTTAGTATTTTGGACCGTGAAGTTAAGAAACTGAGAGGCAAGGATATTGCGCTTGTGAAAGTGTCCTGGGGAGGTGCCGCGGAAGGCAACATGACTTGGGAATTGGAGAGCAAGATGCGAGAATCGCATCCAGAGTTGTTTGAATCAGGTGATATTTTCGAGGACGAAAATTTCTAAAGTGGGGGGGAGTTGTAACGCCCCGATTCTGAATTCCCATTGTTGGTTGAGTCTTTTAATTTATTTAATTGATGTTTGTTTTAAATTGAGAAATTATATATTGCTATGTGGTGTTTGCTTATTTTATCTATTTTTACCGATTCGAAGAGTTTTCGGGGAATTAGAGTAAAAAGGGCATTTTAGACATTTAGCACTTTAGTGTGAGAATTGATTGATAAGTGTTGGAAAGAATTTGAGAGGAAAGAAATAGAGATAGAAATATAATAAGAGAGGAAAAGGAAGAAAGATAGTAACATAAGAAGAAAAACAAGAGAAAGAAAAGAGGAGAAGAGAAAGAGAAGAGAAAGTGGAGAGGAAAACCTAGAATCATCAAGGAATCATCACCAAAGCTTGCAATCGATCGGTAAGGGTGTGAAACTCCATCATCTCTTTAATGTGTATGATTGTATGTGTATGTGTTTGGATTTTGTAGGGTTTCTACTCTTTTTCCACTTAGGTTAGAAGTTGGTTTTGTGAGTAGAATGAGGTTTTAATCGGTTAGAACTCGGATTAGACGATGTAGTTTAGTCGGGTGATGGTTGGGTTGTGCCACTGAGACTGGTTTGGATTTAATCGGTTGGTTGTGTGGAGTTTGGGCTTTGAGGCAGCCATGGAAGTTCTGTCTTCGCAAGTTCGCCAGGCGAAAGGCAGCGAAGCTTCGCCAGGCGAAGCCCAGCGAGCCGTAGCGAAGCAAGTCAGAAGCTAATACCCTGTATTCGCTGGCAAGTTCTCCAGGTGAAGTGAGTTGGCGAAGGTTTGCCAGGCGAGTGTGTAGCGAGCCTCAGCGAGTAATTCCAGAATTACTCCCAGTGGACTTCGCTGGGGAGTTCGCCAGGCGAAGGCCAACGAGCATTCGCTGCGTGGCTTCGCCAGGCGAAGGTTGGCGAACCTGGCAGTGTTATTTGTTTTTGCTGATTGTTCATGGCATGATGTTTGGTTGATTCAATTATGATTAATGCCTATATGAATGATTGATGTGTGAACTGTTTCAACATGTTGTGCTGTTGGTGGCTGAAAGGCGTGAATCCTAGATTGTGGAACCGATTGTGAATCTTAATCGTTTGATAATGTTGTGCGTTTGCTCGAATTAGATAGAAATGCATTGATGGATTAATAGGTATGTAAACCTTGTGTGAAATGGTGTATAATGTGAATGCATGATGAATATACGCGATGTATGTGATAAATGCAATGAGTGTGTTTGTGAACATAGTATGCATTTTTGTGTGTTGATTGATCCCTCGGAGGATTTGCAGAACCTCGTATGATACGATGGTTATATTTGATTCCTTGGAGAATCGGTTGCATTGTGTGATTCCTCGGAGAATCGGTCATAACATGTAATCCCGTGGAGGATTGATTAGAGTATTTGATTCCGTGGAGAATCTGCTGAGTACTTGATCCCGTGGAGGATCTGCTGAATATTCGATTCCGTGGAGAATCTGATGAATATTTGATTCCGTGGAGAATCTGCTGAGTACTTGATCCCGTGGAGGATCTGCTGAATACTCGATTCCTTAGGGAATTTGTTGAAATGAGTCGGTACCGCATTTGCATCTGCATAGAGTCGTGTGTCGGTCTCTATGAGTTGCATGAGTCATCTGTGTATGATGCATTGGTTGTGTGAATATAACTGTGTATGTTATATGTGATTGTTTGGAGGAAATATAGTGAATGTTCAGGTGTATGTGTAGAGACATGATTATTTGTATATGCTTAATGTGGTGAGAACATAATTTGGGTATAACTTGTATAATTATGGATTTATGTATATATATATATATATATATATATATATATATATATATATATATATATATATATATATATATATATATATATATATATATATATATATATATATATATATATATATATATATATATATATATATATATATATATATATATATATATATATATATATATATATATATATATATATATATATATATACAATTTTATGCATTAACTGTTATGATGTTGTTTCTCACCCTTCTGCTGTTTTATAATGCTCTATGAGGCATTGCAGAGTAGGAAGCTGGAGGTTCTTTTTGTGAAGCGATGTCTTCATTCTTTTTTGGTCAATGGCTCTGATATGTAACATCTGGGTAGTTAGGAAGCCTTGGGCTCTTTTGAAGCTATTTTGTTTTGATTCTTTTGTGATACATATGTGTATTTATCTGCTGTGGATATGTTGTAAAGCATGAATTAACTGATGGTTGTATATACTTTTATGAATGAGATCGATTCAATATTTGGATGTTTCCGCTTTATTCTAAATATTGAGATGTGGGTTACCCATTGTTGCATATCTATTTTGAGCAGGTATCGTATGTTTTTAATTTCATGATAATGTGATGCGCCTCTTTTATACCATGTTTTAATTAAACTCTGATGAAATAAATTTCCTAAGTGCCTAATTGATTTATTTAATTTATTTGGGGGTATAGAAAGGGGGTGTTACAACGCGCAGCGGTGGCGCGATATGGCAGCTCGGGTGCACCCTCCTTTGGTTGAAAGGGAGATGAATGACATGTTTGTGGGGACATTTACAGGAATGTACTATGACAAGTTACTCAATGTTTCGATGGGTAGCTTCTCCGATATGATCCTTATGGGAGAAAGGATCGAAAATGGAATTAAAATTGGAAAGATTCAGGCAGGTGAATCTACTTCAGCTGGGGGTGCGAGAAAAGCGTTCGGCGAAAGACGACAAGGTGATACAAGCGCGGTATTTGGTGGCAGAGGCCGGGGCAGAGGCAGAAATCAGTACATTCAACCTCAACAAATAGCCAGTGTTACTATTCCAATCCAACCACAACAACAACAACAACAACAACCACAACACAAGCAAAGGCAGAATCAGGGTCAGAGAAGGTTTCAGAATGCAAAGCCGAAGAGGGTATTTGATAAGCCTCCGTCGACATATGCAGAGCTTCTTCAGACACTGCTGGGGTTGAATTTGGTCGAGAAAAGAACATTGGAACCGCCTACAGGACCGGTACTTCCTTATGGGTATGACACTGATAAGCATTGTGAATTCCATTCCGGGGCGCCCGGACATGATGTAGAATCTTGTCATGCTTTCAAGCATAAAGTTCAAGACTTGTTGGACAGTAAAGCCATCAACTTTGGCTAGATGGGGCCCAATATTGTACAACAGCCTATGCCTAATCATGGGGCAAATTCCATCTTGACAGAAGAAAATTCGAACTTGGTGATGGATGTTAACAAACTGAAGACACCATTGAGTGAGGTGAAAAGCAGGTTGCTCAGAAGGGGAGTATTCCCTGGTTGTGATGAATACTGTTTAGAGTGTTGGACCCAGCCTGAGGGTTGTACTGATTTGAAGCAAGGCATTCAGGCCATGATCGACGAAGGGACCTTGCAATTTGATCTAACTGCGGTTGAGAAGCCTGTGGAGGCATTAAGTGATAAGCAGAATGATATTGCAATGGTGACGATCCCGAGGAAACCTATAACGATAACGACGCCCGTCCAACGACCAACTATTACGATTACCAAAGCAGGGCCTGTTCCCTTTGAGAGTACGAAAGTTGTCCCGTGGACATACGGATTAGAAGCATATTGCAACGGTGAAAAGATTGTGGTGAATAGCCAGCCAGCTGGGGCTGTTGATAATGTCGTTGGAACGGGGGGCATGACCCGTAGCGGAATGATCTTTACCTCACCTGAAATAGAAGCAGAGAGATTGTCCAAAGGCAAAGCCAAAGTAAATGAAAGCGGGCCTACTCAGTTGAAAGAAAAGGATACGTCACTCAAGGACGTAGAGGAGTTCATGAGACTGATTCGCAAAAGAGACTACAAAATTTTTGAACACCTACAGCAGACGCCGTCGAAGATTTCTATCTTGTCGTTGTTGTTATGTTCCGAGGCCCACCGGAACGCCTTGCTAAAGATTCTGGATACGTCATTTGTGCCTCAAGAAGTTTCTGTAAATCAGTTAGAGGGGATAATGGCACATGTCAATGCTGGACATAGCCTGGGTTTCACAGATTTTGATCTAACACCCAGGGGTCGAGAACACAACATGGCTTTGCATATATCGGTGGAATGCCGGGGCACCGTAATGTCGCGTGTATTGGTGGATACTGGATCGTCGTTGAACGTATTGCCAAAGAAAGCCATGATGAAATTGGACATACGGGGAATTATTTGCACACCCAGCGATTTGGTTGTGAGGGCGTTTGACGGGACGAAAAGATTTGTGTTTGGGTCAATAACATTACCGCTTCAGGTGGGGCCAGAAATTTTTGATACCGAATTCTACATCATGGATATCCATCCAGCTTATAGGTGCCTTCTTGGGCGCCCATGGATCCACACTGCAGGGGCCGTAACGTCCATATTACATCAGAAGTTGAAGTACATGGTGGGTGATAGTGTTGTTACCGTTTGCGGGGAGGAGGACATTTTGGTCAGTCACCTGTCATCGTTCAGATATGTTGAGGTCGACGGAGAAATACACGAGACACCTTGTCAAGCATTTGAAGGGTTGCGGATTAAAGACAAAGCTCAGGGTCCCAGCAAAATGCCAGAGGTGGCAGTGTCATCCTACAAGGAAGCTCAGGCTTTAGTGCAGACTGGTGAGACTAAAGGTTGGGGGCAGGTACTGGAGATTCCCGTGAAGAATGACAAGTTTGGGCCAGGGTATTGACCGACGTCGTCAGCGTCATCCTCAGGAGCGCCCAGGTTTAAGGGACTGATAACGATTACGCCAAGCGGGGTGTGCTTTGAGACAATCAACGCTATTTACGATGCTGAAGACGGAGATAGTGACTGCGATATGGACGCGTGGATCAAGCCAAGCGTGTCAGGACAAAGTCTCTGCAATTGGTCCATCCGGGAAACTATCCCAGTGACTCTTAAACAGTAATGATTTGTTTTGTCAATTGTTGAATAATCCTATGTCCTACCCGGGGCATAGTGATTTTACCTTAGGGCTACTTGATTATGTGTATTGCACTGTTTTAATCATGAAATAAAGGCGTTTTTCATATACAAATATTGTGATCCCTGTTTTTCTTATTTTTACTTTAACAATAAATGGCAACGTGGTTATTTGCTTTGTTTGCGTTTTGAAGCATTTAACCATTTCCTTTGCAGGACTAATATTTCAGCTGACATCTTCTACGAACCGCCTATGACTCGTTTCGACTTCGAGCACCCGGTATTCCAAGCAGAGGAAGAGATTGTTGAGGATAGCGACTTGCCAGAGGGGCTGACTCGTTTGTTGAAACAGGAAGAGAGAATCATTCTGCCTCATCAGGAGGAAATTGAGATTATCAACTTGGGGTCGGAAGAAGTTGTGAGAAATATCCGTATAGGGGCTGCGCTGCAGAGCGACGTCAAGCAAAGGCTGATTGAGATACTACGAGAATATAATGATATATTTGCTTGGTCGTACGAGGATATGCCTGGGTTGGATACAAACATGGTTGTGCACCGTCTGCCGTTGCGAGAGGAATGTCTGCTTGTTAAGTAGAAACTCAGAAGAACCAGACCAGACATGGCTGTGAAAATCAAAGAGGAAGTTCAAAAACAGTGGGATGCTGGTTTCCTAGCCGTTACAACTTATCCGTCATGGGTCGCTAATATAGTACCAGTGCCGAAGAAAGACGGTAAAGTGCGAATGTGTGTAGACTACCGTAATTTGAATAGGGCGAGCCCAAAAGACGACTTTCCACTTCCTCACATTGATGTGCTGGTTGATAACACTGCTCAGTTCTCCGTATTCTCCTTCATGGACGACTTCTCAGGCTATAATCAGATCAAAATGGCACCAAAAGATATGGAGAAGACTACCTTCATTACTCCCTGGGGAACATTTTACTACAAAGTGATGCCCTTCGGACTGAAGAACGCTGGGGCAACATATCAACGTGCTATGACGACTCTCTTTCATGACATGATGCACAAAGAGATCGAGGTTTATGTTGATGATATGATTGCCAAATCTCAGACAGAGGAGGAGCATTTGGTTAATCTGTTGAAACTGTTCAAAAGACTTAGGAAGTTCAGGTTGAGACTGAACCCTAAAAAGTGAACCTTTGGGGTGAGATCGGGTAAACTGCTGGGGTTTATTGTGAGTGAAAAGGGAATAGAGGTTGATCCTGCAAAGATAAAAGCTACACAAGAAATGCAGACGCCTAAAACAGAAAAAGAAGTGCGTGGGTTTTTAGGGAGGTTGAACTACATTACTCGGTTCATATCTCACCTAACTGCGACATGCGAGCCGTTATTCAAGTTATTGAAAAAGAATCAGGTGTTGACCTGGAATGAAAATTGTCAAAAGGCGTTCGACAAGATAAAAGAATACTTGCAGGAACCTCCTGTTTTGATACCCCCAATGGCCAGGAGACCTTTGATTATGTATTTGAAGGTTCTTGAGGAAAGTATGGGTTGTGTTCTTGGTCAACACGACGAGACCGGACGTAAAGAGCATGCGATCTACTATTTGAGTAAGAAGTTTACCGACTCTGAGTCCAGATACACAATGCTCGAGAAGACGTGTTACGCGCTAGCCTGGGCCGTCAAACGTTTGAGGCAATACATGCTGAATCATACAACCATGATACTTTCAAAGATGGATCCAATCAAATATGTGTTTGAGAAGCAAGCACTATCCGGAAGAATTGCCCGATGGCAGATGGTGTTAACAGAATACAATATCCAATATGTCTCGCAAAAGGCTATTAAAGGTAGCGTTCTGTCAGAGTACCTTGCTGAGCAGCCGGTTAAGGACTACCAATCGATGAGGTTTGATTTTCCTGACGAGGATATCATGTACCTGAAGATGAAAGATTGTGAAGAACCGTTGCCGGACGAAGGACCAGAGTTGGGTTCCAAATGGCAGTTGATATTTGACGGAGCTGTAAATTCCTATGGTAGTGGAATAGGTGCAATTATCACTACTCCTCATGGGTCGCACATCCCATTTACTGCCCGATTGACTTTTCCTGTTACCAATAATGAGGCTGAATATGAGGCTTGCATCATGGGCCTGGAAGAAGCCATTGATTTGAGAATCAAGAACCTGGATGTATACGGAGACTCAGCTCTAGTGGTGAATCAGATTAAAGGAGAATGGGAGACACGTCAGCCCAATTTGATACCCTATATGAACTATGCAAGGAGATTGTTGCCCTTCTTTGACAAGGTGGAATTGCATCACGTGCCACGAGCATAAAATCAAATGGCTGACGCCCTGGCGACATTGTCTTCAATGTATAAAGTTAACTTCTGGAACGAGGCTCCCCAGATTGTTATCTCTCGGTTCGATAGGCCTGCCTTCATATTTGCCATTGACGAGGCTCCTGATGGTAAATCCTGGTACTTTGACATCCAGAATTTCCTGAAGAACAAGGAGTATTCGGCTGAGGCATCCAATCGAGATCAGAAGACTCTCAGAAGATTGGCTGGCAATTTCTATCTGAACCCGGACGGTGTCCTGTATAAAAGAAACCACGACTTGGTGTTGCTACGTTGTGTAGACGAGAAAGAGGCGAAGTTGCTCATGGAAGAGATACATGAGGGTACATTTGGTACACACGCTGGTGGGCATGCTATGACAAGAAAGTTGCTGCGGGCAGGTTATTATTGGCTAACCCTAGAAACAGATTGTTTCAAGTTTGCAAAGAGGTGTCATAAATGCCAGATTTATGCAGACAAAATTCATGTGCCTCCAAGTCCTCTGAATGTGATGTCATCACCGTGGCCTTTCTCAATGTGGGGAATTGGTATGATTGGCAAGATTGAGCCTACGACATCAAATGGGTGGAAGCAGCATCATATGCCAATGTCACCAAACAAGTGGTAGCCAAATTTATCAAACGAGATATTATCTGCAGATATGGAATCCCTGGGCGGATTATCACCGACAACGGTTCAAATTTGAATAATAAAATGATGAAAGAGATGTGTCAGAATTTTAAGATTGAGCATCACAACTCTTCTCCTTACCGGCCCAAGATGAATGGCGTTGTCGAAGCGACCAATAAGAATATAAAGAAGATTGTTCAGAAGATGGTTGTGACGTATAAGGACTGGCACGAGATGTTACCTTTCGCTTTGCACGGTTATCGTATGACGGTACGCACATTAACCGGGGCAACCCCTTTCTCATTGGTATACGGGATGGAGGCGGTGTTACCGTTGGAGGTCGAGATTCCTTCCCTGAGGGTTTTACGTGATGTCCAACTCGACGAGGTAGAATGGATTAACGATAGACTGAATCAGCTCAGCTTAATGGATGAGAAGAGACTGGCTTCTCAAGCATACGGTCGGTTGTATCAGAGCCGGATGCAGAAAGCTTACGACAAGAAGGTGTGCCCTCGAAGCTTTCAGACGGGAGATCTTGTTTTGAAAAAGATTCTCCCACCACAATCAGATCACAGGGGCAAGTGGACTCCCAATTACGAATGTCCCTACATTGTCAGAAAAATCTTCTCTGGAGGAGCCTTGTTACTATCCACCATGGATGGTGAGGACTTTACGTTTCCTGTGAATTCGGACGCAGTTAAAAAATACTTTGCTTGAAAGTGACCCGCTGGACAGTAAAAAGAGAGTCCAGGCAAAAATGGGGCATCCCGGCGAACCATAAAAAATTAATAAAAGGTTCGGGAAAAAGTTAGGGATAAAATTGAAAAGATGTACACCCGCGAAGTCGAAAACCTGAAAAGGGCGACTTCGGCAAAAAAGGGTATCCCGGTGAATTGAAAACCCGCAAAGGGCGGTTCACGCAAAAGTTAGGGATTGAAAAAGCAAATGACTGCGGTCCGGATTTGATACGGCATTGCTTAGTGGTTTGGGAGTACCTGGGGGCCGCCTGTCCAAAAACAATCTCTTCCGAAGATCGGGTACCGGGAAAGCGCAGAGTCAGGCGAGTCATAGGAGGATCAGCTCATGGTGTTTGTTTGTACCACGTCGCCGACATGTATACAAATATTGTTTTGTATTTTATTTATGCTTCTTGTGCATATATGTATGTGTATTTGTGCGTAACTTCCTCTTTTCAGGAGTTGCATCCAGTGTACCAAACTCTGCCTATTCAGAGGCCCGTTATCAATAAAACATGTTATTCAGTACTTGATGCTTGTTCTTTACTGTTTTGTTTGTGAAAGACGCTGATGTTTTTGATAAACTTGCACTTACATAATCTTGCTGGCCCTTGCCAATAATTGCTAAAACTTCGAATTGACTGAGGTAATGTCACAGATGCTAACCCGGATAGATTCTGTTGTATAGGCCTGTTTTGTCTCGTTTGTATTTTGCAGGGTTCTTACCTTTGGAGCAAACGGTCAGGAATTGTATTCCCCAGCCAAGGTCGCTTGACGTAAGACCTGAATCCAGTTGATGTCATTCCTCAGCTAGTCGCAGCTTATCCCCAGAGAGTTGAAATGACATTTATCCCTTCCCGAAGGTAGGAATTATTTTCCCCAGGAGAGTGTCCTCATGGAAAGTCGTCCATAGGATTAACCCCAGCAAGTCAAAATCAATGTCCCCTGCAGAGGTTGCGCTCCTCAGCGAATCGAAGATGTGCACGTTCAATCTCCAGCATGGGAGATTCCCGCAATAGTTAACCAACTTGTTGGTTCGAAAGGTTTATATCCGTGAAGGATGGTTTTCTTGATCCCCACAGGTCGTCTTGCCTCCGTCGGGATGATTGTCCCCAGCGGAGTGGTAACTCTGAATGTGTAAACTGGGCCCAGACAGTGTGCTTTGCCCAGAAGTGTCGCTTCTTCCCCAACTAAGTTTGTTCACCAGCAGGGTGTTTGTTCTTTCCTCCCAGTGGAAATTGATGTTTAATCTCTCCCCGGCAAAGTTAACTGTGTTTCCGGCATTTATTTTACCGAAATACCGTATGATACTTGTTCTCCCCAGCAGAATTGGCTTTATCCTCAGCATTCATGTTGTTGAGACATCATTATCAGAGTGGCCCTGACAGCTTGAGCCTGCATTTGCATTTGCATATATCGTCATATTTGCATCTACTCAAATGCGTAGCATTTCTGTGCCGTACGGAGCATTACGCCATTTTCAAACATACGCATTTTGAGACATAAATCAGGTTGGTTAACCTTTTGCTTTCAGGTGTGTTTTCTCAGCAGGAGTATGGAGTTCTAGCTCAGACCTATTACCAGATATTCGAGGTCTCACCGTGAGACGTGTGATGATACGGTTCATCTTACTATTTTCCCCACAGAGTTGCTTGTTGAAGTTTCTCTTATCCGGCCAGCGGATTATTTTCTTCAAATTTGCTGTTACGTCAACGTCAAAGGGTTTCATGAATCAAAATTTTAGAAGCTGCCACCGGTTATCGAAACAGGCGTCCGGCAGTGTGGTTTCCAAATATCCCCAGTAGAGTCCTCCTCAAAGTCGCTGTCACGTCAGCGCTAAAAGGTTTATGGGTTGAGACCAATGGAGTTAGCTACTGCAGAGATAAGCAGAGAAACTGTATTCAGAGTATCTTCCCGTATGGATAAATGGATGTATTTTCCTACTGGTTGACAGAAGTATTTCCCCGGAAGTCGCCAAAATTTTATTGCCTATGTTGATAGGAGTTCCTCGTGTTGACGAGATATGAGTCCTGACGTGGACAATTTATTCCTGTATTGACGGGATTTCTTCGTATTGGCGAAGTGTGCGTCCTAACGTGGACAAATTTATTTCCTCGTGTTGACGAGATGTGCTAGTCCTAACGTGGGCGGATTTGATTTCTCCGTGTTGACGGAATGTGAAGTCCTGACGTGGACAAATTGATTACTCTTCATGTTGGCGAAATGTTGTCCTGACGTGGACCATTTATCCCCAGCGGATATCTTTCTTCGTATTGGCGAAAGGTGCGTCCTGACATGGACAAGTTTATAGTTCCTCGTGTAGACGAGATGCGCGAGTCCTGACGTGGACCAATTTATCTTTCTTTGTGTTGACGAAACGGTGTCCTGACGTGGACAATTTACTCCTATGTTGATAGGATTTCTTCGTGTTGACGAGATGTGAGTCCTGACGTGGACAAGTCAAGTTACTTTCCCTCGTGTTGACGAGATGTGAGTCCTGACGTGGACAAGTTTACCGTTCTTTGTGTTGACGAGATAGAATCCTGACGTGGACAAATTTATTTCTCTTCATGGTGACGGGTTTATTTCCTCGTGTTGACGAGATGTGAGTCCTGACATGGACAATTTATTCCTATGTTGATAGGAGTTCCTCGGGTTGACGAGACGCAAATAAGATTTTATTGCCTATGTTGATAGGATCTCCTCGTGTTGACGAGATGTGGACAACTCATCCCCAGCGAATTCGCCGGGATTTCTCCGTGTTGACGGAATGTGGAGTCCTGATGAGGACAAGTTTTATTCCTATGATGATAGGATTTCTCCATGTTGACGGAATGTGGAGTCCTGATGAGGACAAGTTTTATTCCTATGACGATAGGATTTCCTCGGGTTGACGAAATTTGAGTCCTAACGTGGACAAGTTTATGATGGGATTTCTTCGTGTTGACGAAGTGTGCGTCCTAACATGGACATATTTTTGCTCTTGTTGAGGGGATTTCTTCGTGTTGACGAAATAAGCGTCCTAACATGGACAAAGTTCTATTCCTGTGTTGTTAAGATTTCTTCGGGTTAACGAAATGTGAGTCCTGACGTGGACAGATTTGTATTTATTCGTGATTTGACGAAATTTGGGTCCAGATGTGGACAAGGTTACTCCTGTGACGACAAAATCTCTATTCGTGTTGAAGAATTTGTTTCTCTTCTTGTGTTGACAAGGTTAGTCCAGTTGTGGACGGAGGTGTTTTTGCAAAAATTGTTCAGTACCTGTGGCGTTACATAAGTGGTTGAAGTTGAAATCAGAATTATTATCAGACGTTGGATCAGTTGTTGCCGTAACAACCAGATTTAGTTGGTGGATGTCGTTCCCCAAGCAGTTGTGCAGTTTATTTCTGCGTTTGACAAATTTCCGGGTTTCTTGGTATTCAACTGTCTCGTACCTCAATTGTTTGAAGGTCGTTCGCTCTTCACCCAGTCGGGTCTAAGCCGTTTGAATAGGGGCAACTGTTGCACCCCAAAATTTTCTAAACCTTTCCTTACCTGGTTTATGTTTCATTGCATTACCATTTTGTATAGTTGCATCATTTACATAGGTCAATCATTTGCATATCATAGCATAGCATGCATCCAGCAAGGGATCAAGTGTGTTTATCAAGAGAAGAGCCTAGCAAGAGGTCTTATCCAAGCCTGAGAGATCATCCAAGCCATCAAGAAGTGATTTGAAGACTTGAGAAATTTGAGTGCCTACATGTGGGTTTTGCTCCTATCTTGAGGAATATTGAGAATCATCAGTGGGATGTGAAACATGGAATGTGAATTTGAGGTGTGTATGGATCTCATGGAATGCCTAGAAGGCCCTATTGAAGCTGAGACAAGTCATTGATTCAAGTACAAGAGCCACAGTTGAGGTGCAGTCAACTAGGGTTTTCATCTGGGTCAATCCTAGGTCAAGTGAGTAATTGAAGAGAATCAAAGCCTACTTTGAGGTCATGGGGTTCATGGAATGGTATGTTGATACATGTGTGGTGTTGTGCCAAGGTTAAGCAAAGAAGAATCAAGAAGGTGGGGAGTTGCTAAATTAGGGATTTCAGTGCAAATCACCCTGTTTAGTGCCTAACTTCAAAGCCACATAAGTCAAAATACAAGTTTCAAATGGATCTTTGGCCAACATGAAACTTGTAGAGCATCCCAATACCTTTAATTTGAGTACTAGAAGTCCTCAAGGGGAGTTATAGAACTCAAGTTATGGTCCAGACAAGTTACATGTCATCAGATGAATGTGAAATTTATCTGTGAAAAGTACTACAAAAGTTTAGGGTGCTAGTACCTTCCCTAAGCTTAACCAACCCCTTACCCAGGTCTCTCCCCGCATTGTATTTATGATGCAAAAATAGGTTTTCCCTGTTTTGACCTTTTCCTTTGGATAAATTAAAGAGCGGTTGTGAATTAAGAATTGTGATTCAAACTAATTAATAGTTTGATATCCTATTTCCACCGCAACAGAAAATGGCGACTTCACTGGGGAGAGCCATAACTTTCAAGGGTTATCCCTATTTTGTTTATTGTATGATATTTTTCATTATTTATTCTCTTGTATATATTATTATTGTGCCTTGCTTGGGGGGTACCCTGTTATTGTGAGATAAGTCCTAACCCGGACTTGAGTGACCTTATTATAGGAAGGTGAGATATTCGACGAGGCTTGCCGGGAGTGAGTCCCGACCAAGTTGACTCGAGAATCACCGCTCAGTTGAGACCCTTTTAATAACGGTTCGGTTGATCGAGTTAGTCGTGAAAACTTTTACTATTTTCGATTAGAGTCTATGATATTGAGTACCGTAGTTAACTTAACACCACCTTGGCCTTATATAGGACGTAGTGCGGGAACTATGTGGGAGTAGTCCTATAATGGTTGCTACGCGATGCTACACTCAAAAGAGGTTCTCTCGAGAATATTATCAACCCCCGAGTCAGTCGGAAAGTTGATAATATCCGAAGGATGGACCAATGACTTTGGGCACTTCTTAGAACCTTATTCTGCAGGTACAACTAACCTTAGTACATACCTTATTGGGATGGGTAGACCCTAACTCCTTACACATAATTTTAACCTAGGACTTATGAATATATGTGCATTGCATCCATTAAAACATTACACTTCATGGAATTCAAACCTTATTTATGAATATCGAAGGATACTATGAATTACAATAAAAAAAACACTTTGAGGTATTCTTTTAAAAGTCTTAAGCTAGATGACCTAAGGAAGCTAGGATCTTTAATCAAAGATCAAGAAGGATTCTGTAACCGGTATGGAAGATTGTTATCTCTGTTGGAATATAAAATGAATGAAGAACTTCTTTCGATTTTGCTACAATTCTATGATCCCGACTACCATTGCTTCACATTCCCCGATTATCAATTATTACCTACTTTGGAAGAATATTCTCAGCTCGTAGGGTTGTCTATTTTGGATAAGACTCTGTTCCCTTTCTTGGAGAGGGACCCTAAAGAACAAGACTGTTGCTAAAGCCATATGCTTGAAGGTATCCGATATCAAGGGCAATATGATCACTAACAATTGTAAAGACTTTTCCAACGTACCCTTGTTTGGTTTTGATGAAGGATTTATGTTCCTCTAACTCTCGATCTACCTTTTGAAGATAGGCTCATCCTCAAAAAGGCCCAACTAGAAGAGCAGATCAAGGGGCAGAACAAGAAGCTTCCTTAGGGTCATTATTAGCTTTTATGTTATGCCAAGATTTTTCTAGGAATATTATTTGTAATCCATTTTCAATTAATAAATAAAATTTCTTTGTTATTCTGCAATATTCTTAAATTTGTGAATTCCATGAAATCATTTTGCATTTTAGCATCATATTTTTGCATTCCATATGTCTCCTGGTTTCTCATACTCGGTTCTTTCACCTTCCACTTTCGACACCCTGGGTCCTCCGCATTAGTACAACACTATAGCCCAAGCTCGAAAAAGAATGGAAGAACAAGCTCAAGAGATCGACCGTGTCAGCCATGAACTCGGAGATCTTCGAGGAAGTGTGGGGCAAATTATGGAGATGTTGCAAGCCCTTAAGGTGAAGATGGATAATCAACCTACCGTTGTTTCTGAAATTACCGATACTGTTGTGGATCCTCAACCAGCTGTTACTGTCGAGAACATACCTCCTCAGAATCGTCAATCCAGTTCAGTGAATCCTACTGTTGCTCAACCAGTTCAACGAGTTACTCCTCCAAAGTGAAAAACTCCGAGCGTTGACCACCATAAAGGACCTACACGTCCGAGGAATCGCTCGATGGCTACTCATCAACCTTGGCAACCTCAGCAGAATTATGTTCAAAGTTATCCAGTTCAGTATGCTCCACAACCCTATGTAGCTACTTTTGCACCTCCTTTCAGTCAGCAATTTCCTACATATCAGCCCGGGCCACCGGCTCCGGTCTATCAGCATCCGGTTTATCAGCCTGCACAAGCTCCTGTCAACTGTCAACGAGTGCCCAAGCTCCCGTGTGCCAACCATCAGAGGAGACGATACCTCGTTAAAATAGGAACCATACAAGCCTTGTCCTCCAATCCCAATGACGTTCACTGAGTTGTATCCTTTCTTAGTGCAACAAGGTCTGGTTGTTACCCGAACTTTGGGTCCACCTCTCAATCCAGTACCTGTCAATTACAACACCGCCGCTCATTGTTTATTTCATGAGGGTGCGCCTGGTCACGATTTGGAAGGATGTTACGCGCTTAAGAATATTGTCAGAGATTTGCTAGAAAAGAAGGTCATGTCTTTTGACGATCCTCAGCCGAAAGTCAAGACTCCTCTCAAGGCGTCCCAGGGGCCAGAATCAAGCTATGCAAAGCCTGTTTTCAATAGATCTCAGCCAGTGACGCATACGGTGAATCAACCGAAGCCGGTAGTTCTTCAGATGCCTAGTCCTCTTCATTTCAGCAATCCTCAAGATGATGCGACCCCGATCAACAGAGAATCTGGGAGAGTTATTCTGAATGAAGATTTGAAGACCGATAATGAAGTAATGACAGACGTAGCTGGGGCAAGCAAGACGACTCCTTCCAGTGAGGCTCCGCAAGAGGAAACCACTACCATGCCGGTCTCAGATGCGAAGACTTCATAAACACATCTTGAAGGACTTCGAGACATTACATTTTGATTATTTATATGTTTATTTTCTTTGATTAAGCATAATTATCATGTACAAACTTGTTTATTTTGGAATAATTAATGCAATACATATTTGTCTTGAATTAATCCATTTGTTTCACTTATTAAAATATTTTTTTCATAAACTTATAATGCCAACTTTACCCGATCTCTTGCTTCGATAGACAATTGGGAGGAGGAGGATGAACAAAAACACCAGATCTCTTGTCGTATGCTTTCCACTAAAACTTGCTGATGATGTAAGGCATTGTTTCAAATCCCAAACACTGGAGACATAAGGATGATAATCCCTCTTTAACCCCTTTGAGCCTTGAAGTAGAAGTTTTCTTCTCTTCCAAAAAAAAACCCTCATCTTAACCTAGGGCAGGGTAGTTTTTCAGTTAACTTGATTGAGCGCTCAAACTCTAAAAAAGAATGAGCGAACCTTCGAGTATCCATTCTATCCTTAACATATTAGGAAGTTTAGAAGTCAATGAATATCCCTCTACTACTAAAGAGTGGGGCAGTCACAAACCTTCAAAAGAGTCACACGACTTATTCAGCAAAAATAAAAATATGGCCCGCTAAGTCAAAACCTGTGAAGGAGACTTAGGCAAAACTGGGGCATCCAGCTGAACTCTAAAGTCAAATCCAAAAGACGTCGTCCAGGCAAAAGTTAGGGAATGAAAAAATATAATAAAAACAAAGGATTACCATAAAGAATTCCTAATAAAGAACAAGATCAAACACAAAAGACAATAGGTGAGTGACTGCCATGTCCAAAGCCTTAATGAGTTCTCGACCATATCAAACTCGATTGAGATATGAATGCTCGTATCCCATTAACTAAATAGGATTGGAGAACATCACGAAGAATGGGTGGGTGCAAATAACATTTTGAGCCTTTATCCTTTGCTTCTTAAACCGTGAACCGAGCCGCGATACAAACTTTAAAAGACCTAATTGAAGTAGGAATTATTTTGGAAGCATACTCGACGAGATAACGTTTCCTGACTCCTACGAGCTATGCTCAATTTACCGTTGGCATTACAAGTTAAATTCATATCCTAGCTACGCGACTTCGGTCACGAGTTATAGTGATACCCTTTTTCAAAATAAAAACAAAATTTTTCAAAACAAATATTGTTGCATTGATAGTTTCAGGATAGCATTTCATGTGTGTTGATTGTGCTTGATATCATAGAAACTTACATACGTACATCCACAATGGAACTTAAAGATTATGCTAAACAGGGGCAGGTGATTTCCAACTCACTTACTGATGCGAGCATGACGTACTTAAGAGTTGTTCTGGTAGACTCAGTCGTAACACGGTTAACCCTTGCTAGTTACGTCGAGATCTGAAAAATCTCTCCAGGAGTTGGAAAATAGTGGGGCATCTGGACTCCATGTTTCTCTGTAAAATCCTCTTGAGCTGACTTTTCCTCACGAAGCAGGTACTCTAGGGGATGATATTTTCAAAATGGCGACTACGACAAAGTCCATTGAGATCAAAGGTAGCTTCGTTTAACGACATTCTTCATGCACCTGATGGATTTTACTCCCGGTGGTCTTCATTCCCCAGTAAATCTCATCGTTGCAGAATCTACATCTTAACCATTGCCTCAACACAGTCCCCAGAGAGACTTTAAGCTGACACAGTCCCCAGAGAGACTTTAAGCTGACACAGTCCCCAGCGAGACTATAAGCTGACAATAATTTGGGCTGAGCCGGTAATCTCCAAGACAGCAGAGATCATACCAGCATCTTTCCAGTAACAGTCCCCAGCGAGACTTTAAGCTGACAACACTTTTGGGATCCATCCGATAAATCCCCAGTGACTCTCAAGACTGCAGAGATATCCCAGGTATCCTCCAAGTGATATATGTTCTTGAACCCCATTCTCAGCGGAATTATCTGTTCCTCAGTGAAATTGCCTTACTTTCCTCAGGAAATACTTCCCAGGAGACTGCCATATTCTCCCCAAGAGGTCAAGATACCTTCCCCAGGAATGTCTGTTGATTTCTCCCCAGTAAGACTGATGAACTCTCTGCAGGGAAGTTTGATATATCTTATCCCCAGTCGGATATACCTTTTCCCCAGGAAGCCGAGGTACTTTTCCCAGGAAGTTGCTACAATATCTCCATGAAGCTGTCTAGCTCTACACCTGCCCCATACAGCGGATATTTATTTTATCCCCGGAAGTCTATGATCCAAGAGTTCTTGAGCTGATTATGGTACATGATAGCAATCCCTCACGTGAAGTCATGACATCTTATCCCCATGCGGAGGTCATGAATCCCCAGTTAAAGTCAGGGCATCATACTCTCCGGTGAAGTCGTATCGCATCCCCATGTGGAAGTCATGAGATTTTCTCCCCAGGGAAGTTAGAACTTTAAAGCCAGATTTGATTCTACCATTAGCTTTTCCTATCCTCTAATAGATGTACTGTTGCAGAGGTCACCGAGTGTTCCTGTCGAGATGTTTATTTCATCTCATGTCTCCTCTCTCATCTCTTTTGTCAGCATGAGCATTACATACTCATTTTCATTTCATTGTCATACACATGAACATACACATTCGTATACACTTTGGCACACGCATTAGCATTTGCATGCTTGCTATTTATCGTCATCCTTGTCGTTACCGCCGAGTAACTGGGTTTGTCCGCTCTCTCCAAGTAGATCGTCAGCCCTAAGCATAAAATACTATTTATTCTCAGCTAATCCCCACAGAGTTCAACCCTCATGGACGATGGTTATTCCAATTGTCTTTCCTCGATAGGATAAGATAGTTCCCATGTGAGCTCCTTTCCTCAATGGAGTCTTGTTCATCAGTTCTTGCTAGCCCAATCTTAGATCGAACGTCGGTCTCGTCGGTCGCCGAACCTACATGGACGTGCATTTATTTTACACTATCTTTCAAAGAAATCATGTACAGTCCTTTACAGACAAGCGACAGTTCCCAGCCGAGGAGCGTATCACCTACATTAAACTTTAAGACGTTGAGTCACCGCACTCATGCTTGGGCGTTCCACCGCGGACCATTTTATCCTTTAGTAAAAGAAGGAGCTGAATCGTATTCAGGGCGCCGATCTTGAAGTATGAAGAAGTTCATTTTATCCTTTAGTAAAAGAAGGAGCTGAATCGTATTCAGGGCGCCGACCTTGAAGTATGAAGAAGTTCATTTTATCCTTTAGTAAAAGAAGGAGTTGAATCGTATTCAGGGCGCCGACCTTGAAGTATGAAGAAGTTCATTTTATCCTTTAGTAAAAGAAGGAGTTGAATCGTATTCAGGGCGCCGACCTTGAAGTATGAAGAAGTTCATTTTATCCTTTAGTAAAAGAAGGAGCTGAATCGTATTCAGGGCGCCGACCTTGAAGTATGAAGAAGTTCATTTTATCCTTTAGTAAAAGAAGGAGATGAATCATGTTCAGGGCGCCGACCTGTAAGTATGAAGAAGTTCATTTTATCCTTTAGTAAAAGAAGGAGCTGAATCATGTTCAGGGCGCCGACCGTGAAGTATGAAGAAGTTCATTTTATCCTTTAGTAAAAGAAGGAGTTGAAACGTATTCAGGGTGCCGACCTTGAAGTATGAAGAAGTTCATTTTATCCTTTAGTAAAAGAAGGAGCTGAATCATGTTCATGGCACCGACCTTGAAGTATGAAGAAGTTCATTTTATCCTTTAGTAAAAGAAGGAGCTGAATCATGTTCAGGGTGTCGAACTTGAAGTATGAAGAAGTTCATTTTATCCTTTAGTAAAAGAAGGAGCTGAATCATGTTCAGGGCACCGACCTTGAGATATGAAGAAGTTTGTTTTATCTTTTAGTAAAAGAAGAATCTGAATCGTATTCCAGGCACCAACCTTAGATACGAAGAGGGTTATTTACCAGATGAGTGACAATCCCTTCAGTGGAGCTCATCAACCAATCAATTTTTCATCTATTATTCACTGATAAGCAGCAGTCTCTTTATTTGAGAGCTTATCCAGTTTTGCATATAAGTCCCTTCCGACGATAAGTGGCAGTTCTCCCTCGAGAAAGCTTATCAGGGCGTTTCCCATTTAAGACCATTTTATTTTGGCATACAGCCGGTTGTTACCCTGTATATTGTCTACGGATTCCTAAATTCCATCTGATCCTGTCACGAGGGAGAGTTTCTAGAAGCTCGGATGTTATTCTTTGCTCAATGCTCCAGCATCTTGTTAATCGATCCTACAGTCGTGCAGATCCATTTTTATCATTTACTCTTACATATTCCCCAGTGGAGGCCGTCTCGCCGGTGCCATCTCCATTGAGGATCCCATTCTACTATTCCTTTTTCCTAAAGTGATAATTGGTCGTACTCGCACCAGTTGACTATCACTTTAGAATTCCCCAGTGTCGTGATGTCACCCAGTGCGTCATATTCTCAGTGTGGTTTGTTCGTCGCGTCTGTCCCCTATGTCGTCGTGTTGTCTGCATCTCTGCATTTACCATTCCATCATACGCACCATACTAAATTCATGGCATTGTTAGCATTATAGTTTATTTCCGTTTTGTCCATAGCATTGCATATCACTGCATCTAAGGGCAAAATTTTCGGTTATCTATATTTAAATCCCTCCCCCATGATTTTTCGAGCCTTTGTCGCTCCAATCATCTGATGAAGTTATTTAAATAGGGGCAACTGTAATACCTCAAATTTTGCCCTAAGATTAGTCGTTTCATCTTGCATCCCATTTCATTTTGCATTGCGTTTAAACTAACCACTAACGGGTTGTGCAGTTGTGTGATTAGTGCAAGAAAATATCATGTGGCGCGCTCTTTTAGTTTACAGGGTTTCTAGTGCCACTTTATTTTGAATGAATAAAATAGCACAATTGGCAAGAGACCGTGTGTAAGGAGTTGTGAGTGTGAGAGGTCGAGAGTTCGAATCCCACCTTCTTCATTTTTTGTTTTGTTTCTTTTATTTTTAGTCTAACTGTCACCTATATAAACATAAGTGAGGGGAGAAAACTTTATTAACATCAGAAAATCAAGAGCAGGTCATCAGAGGAAGAAGAAAAGGAAAAGAGACCGAAAGAGCTGAGGAGAAGTTTTGAAGAAGAGAAGGTTCAGAAGATCAACAAGAATCATCATCACCTTCCTTCGTTAAGCATCATCATCAACAAATCCCAACCGTTAACGAGGTGAGCATTTAATTTTATAAATAACGGAATTTCTGGCTTTCATTTTTTAGGTTTCAGCAAGACAAAGAAGAGGGAGGGATAACAAGCAAAGAAGAAGGAAGGGAAAAGGTTTTTTTTTTCAAACCCCAAAATGAAGGGAAAAGGTTTTTTCCCAAACCCTCAAAACAACACTGCAACACCATTCACCTATCCCCACTCCTTTTATTTCTATTTCTATTTCATTTTTTTTTACTATATTATCATATTATTATATTATCTTATTATTTTTTAAACAGTAATTAGTAATCACATTAGGTTTTAATTTGTTACTAACACTTCTTCTTTTTTTATTAAAACCTTTTCTTTTTATTAAAACTTTCTTTTTATTATTAAAACTTTCTTTTACTAAAACTTTCTTTATATATTAAAACTTTTTATATATATATATATATATATATATATAGTAAAACCTTTTAAAATTAAAACATTTTTTTTTATTTTTAAAACTTTTTAAATAATCAACACTAACTATTTTTTATAAATATAATGAAAACTAAAAACCTTTTGATATTAACATTAAAATTCGTCTTTTTTTTTTCTTTTTTTTCAAAAATTAAAATTAAGATCTTTTTTCAAAAGTATTAAGAACAATAACAACGTCCAAATTCGTAATTTTTTCTTTTTCACTATTTTGTTATTTGCCATTGAATTTCGTCTAACCTTTCACTAATGTTCTCTGTTTCTCTCCTCAGATTATTCATAAGTTCCGATTAATATTTATTCAGTTTATTTTGTTCCATGGATGTAATTTACGCGAGGCCATGGTCGCGGTTTATTTTATTTTGCATTTTTTGGGGATTTTTAATTTACACGAGTGATCGTCGCGACGCTTTCTTTACCGTTTTATTTACTTTCCGCACTTTAATTTTGCCGTATAATAATTTGTCGTATTTTGCACGTTTAGCCGTTAGAATCCCTCTGAAGGAATTAGGTCTAGCTGTTTGACCGCCGAGTCAATAACCCTAATTTTTTACCATTTCAAAAACCTAATAGCCTAGGTGTCCCGCCGTGGACGAAAATGCCCTTTACCCTAGAATTAGGTCAAAGATTCGCCGTACTCTATTTAGGGTTTCCCACCGTGGAATCCCTAATTTCAACCCTAAATTTTCAATTAACAAATTCAACATAGAAATAGGAGTTTCAAAGACTCCACGTAAGCATTTCCTTAAGAAATGCTTACTCCCCTTGAAACCTTGACCACAGTCAAGACGTTTCTAACCTCCCTTTCGAGGGGAACTACGATTACTCTAATTCCATTCCATATCCAGGATACGTAGGCACAAGATGCAACGTCTTGCCGAGTAAACTTAGGACTAACCCTTAGGTCTTTAGGTAACTCTATCCCTTAGCTCAATATATACATCAAGCAAATAATAAAAATAAAAGGCATACAATAAACAAAAGGTTCCTGTACATTACTACAGAAGTTTAGGGTGCTAGTACCTTCCCTAAGCTTAACCAACCCCTTACCCAGGTCTCTCCCCGCATTGTGTTTACGATGCAAAAATAGGTTTTCCCTCTTTTGACCTTTTCCTTTGGATAAATCAAAGAGCGGTTGTGAATTAAGAATTGTGATTCAAACTAATTAATAGTTTGATATCCTATTTCCACCGCAACACAATCCAACAAATAACACATCAAAATCCCACAAAACTGCCAACACTTAATTACACAATTACCACAAATAAGCCAACAAATAATAATACCCATTCTTTCCATGCAGGTTTATTCATACCATATGCAAATCAAGTTATAACCCATCCAATTATTTCTGCCAACACGACTTCAACTCATGCTGTAAAACCTAAAAATTTGCCTTATCTTTTTCTTATCTCTTGGCTTATGTTTCCTTCCATTTTCATCTTCATTTATGCATAACATTGGTTCTAGGCAAGGGATCAAGGTATCATGGTTTGATTCTCAAGAAGAAGAGCATGATTCTCAAAGCTCAAGCAAGGGTTTATTCTCAAACTTATGATATTCTCAAGACCCAAGGTCCCCTCATCATCAAGGCATGTCTCACAACCATTTGAATCAATATTACAAGCATTGATCACCTCCTCATATCTTGTGAACAACTAGATTAAAGTTTGGTCAAAAGGCACCCGTGGTTAATTTCTTGGGTAAGGAATGGTTCTATGGATAAATAAACATCTTGAGGGTTCTCTAAATGAATTACGTATCATCACAAGTCATGAAAAGAGCTTCAATCAATGGATAGGGTGCTAGGGCTTCATCTGATCAAGAAAAGTCAACTGTGGCTCCATGAGGTCAAATTCTTGGATTTCGAGGTCAATCAAGGGAATGCCATGTGTTGTCAAGTGTTTTCATGTGTTTGGAACAAGAAGAATCAAAGAGAAGCATAAAATTAAGAGTTTGATTAAATTAGGGTTTTGATTGAAATATTTTCTAAGTGTAGAAAACCCTAATTCTAACCATTTTGCAACATAATAACTTTCTCATCCTTGATCCAATGGGAGCAAACTTGTTATCAAATTAAAGAGGACATCATGAACTACACGTTTGCAGACGAAAACAAGTTCAAAAGATCCATAGATTGAGAGGTATGGAAATCTAAAGTTAAGAAATCAATGTTTTGTCATTTCAACACTTAGAAATGTTTCTAAGTATAGAAATTCAGCTTGAGGTACATGTGTTAAAGCCTATCTTTCATGGTGATACAAGCTTCAAATTAATTTTCCTCCAACATGAAAGTTGTAGAGCATCCTCCAATATTTATTTTGAGTACTATAACTCCTTCATTGGATGTGTAGAACTCAAGTTATGATGATCCCAAGTTAGGGTTTCAAAGATGTCAAGTTTTCCAAGTTCCTAGGCAGATTTTATGACCACTCTTCCAAGGCATTTTTCATCAAGGTCCTAACTCCAAATCAATTTCTTTCAAACATAAAAGTTGTATATCTTTCTTCAAGATTTACATCCATTATAATAACTATCTCATTGGTTCAATCAATCTCAAGTTATGGATCTTGCAATTCAATATTTTCAAGTTGTCAAGTTTGGTAATTTAGTGAAATTTCACTAAGTGTCATGTGTTAGTTGTGTGGACACAACTTTCATGAAAGTTTTCATAATCTTCCAAGTCTTATCTCAACTTGCTTTCAACATGAGTTTCATTCTATGATATCCCTAGTTTACTTTGAGCTCAAATTTGCATGAATTTATGTTGAATTCACCAAGTTATAACTCTTAGAAATGGTTGGCATGAGTTGGATTCTAATGCATTATTTTATGGTCCATTGTGGACATTATTTTACAGCATGGTATTATGCCTTACTCCTTGAATTACATCACACTATTTGTGTCATTTTCTTTACCAAAATGAGCCAAACCAAGTCATGTAGACCATGTACCCTTCATGTACATTTTACGTCAAAATGGTAAAAGAATTTGTTGCCAAAACTAGCTCTCCATTCACTCTCTCATGTGCTCCTCATATCACACTTCACATCCACTCCAAAAATCACTCAACAACACCTCACCATAGTACCCAAACCCGTGTGCCATTTATCTTTTTTGTGTGTGATAAAACTCCACATTTTGTTTTCCTTTGGTTTTGGGCCTCTAATCACCTCATAATCCATCATATAAGAGCTAAAAAAACCCTAAAATGAGACACTTCATCTTTGGTTTAGATTTAGATCAGAGAAAAACTCTCATTTCTTTCAATTTTTCTCCTCCACGAATTTCCTCACACAAGGTTCCTCTCACCATTTTCTTGCTTCCATTGACATCACTGAAGATCTAAGAAGATATAGGAAGGGTTTGTTGAAGCTCTGAAGTAAGATCAATGAACTTTAGGTCTACATCATTAGTAAATTTTTCTTCAATTTCATTCTCTTATTTCCTGCTTGTTTTGAACATGTATTTTCCATATCTAAGCTTTTGAAGTAATATAGATGACGTTTATGTTGTTGTTGTTTTGGTATGAGATAGTTTCACAATATGTGTTCAAAATCCGTGCTCATTTTTCTTTGTGTTAGAGTGATCTAAAGTAATTTTTGATGCTGGATTCATGATCTACGTTGAAAATCCCTTGGAATAGTGTGTTGGTTTTGTCATTTTGATGATGTTTACAGAGAACTCCAGTGAAGGCCGCCGGAGAAGACATTTGATGTGTATTCTTGGTTGGACCTTTTGACCGCTTGCGTGTGTGTGATGTGGCGCCACGTGGTGCTGAAGTGGATTAATGAAACCCACACGTGGCATCTCTTTTTGTTGGTTTTTGATTTTTATTTTTGATTAAATTGGGCTTATTTCATTCTTGATATCCACACCGCCACCTGTCTGAGCCCAACACACATGTGTATGGAATCATGTTGATTCTGGTTTTTGCTTTCTCACCCCTTCTTCTCTTTTTCTCTTTTTATTTTATTTTATTTTTATTTTATTGTTTTGATTTATTTTAATTACTTATAATCATGATAAAATTCCACAAAAATATTTTTCTAGTTGTTCAACATCTCAAGATATTTTTCATGATTTTTATTTTATTGTTTAATCATTTTTGCTATTTTATTTTAATTAATTGGTGAAGTGCTTTTACATGTTTAACCTTGGCTAGGGTTTTAGTTCTTGGTACTTTATGCTTATCTTTTTGCCTCAATCTCTTGACCATTTTTTGACATATCATTTATGAATGTTTAAATTTTGTTTTTGTGCCTTGATAATCATTTCTTGGATGATTCTTAATTGGTTTTGTTTGGCCCTCGAGATGTGCTTGATTAGTTGTATACTTGAGTTTGTTTGGTTCAATTGATAATGCATTTATGAAATTCCTTTTGAGATCTTTTGCACATTTGTTCTTGATGGATATAACAAGAGTTAGAGTCTATTTTTGGAATTTATTAGGTTATTTTTCTATTTTTTTATTGATGCCTAATTGTGGTTTGTGTTTTGATTGAACATGCATGAGGCTTGACCTAGTTTGAAACCATTTTACCTACTTGTGTTTAAGTGAAACTTAAGGTGATTTGTTAATGTGATAACATGCTTTTTTAAATTGGTTTTAGCTTTGGATTCACTTTAATTTGGTTATTTTTCAATTTATGTTGAATTTCCAAGTTAATGATGTTTTGGCCTTGCTCCTTTGATGTTCTTGACCTAGATTCATGAGATGCTTTCTTGTATGATCTACTGGATGTTTGTGTACTCTTATATGCTTTGAATTATATGTTTGAGTGTTTGATTTTCATGATATGGTATCCATTGTGTGATATTTTCTCATCTCTTTCTTCACTTGATCTTTTGTTTTCTTTGAATGGGTGATTTGAGTGGTTTCTTGAGTACAATTTGGACATGATCCTTCTTGAATTTGTTTGATATCTTGGAAATGAATGTGATGTGTATCATTTGAGCATGCTTCTGACCTTGATGTTGTAATATGTATAACTTGATCATTTGTGTTTTGTACCTTGCTTGAACATCTCCTTTCTTTTAAGAATGACTTTGATGTGTGTGCTTGCTTCTTGATGCATGTTCTTGGATTCAATCCTTGTTGTTTCTCTTGTGTCTTCATGAATGGATGTTTAAGTTGATATTCATGATGATTTTTCTACCGTCAATTGGTTCCATACCTCACATGTTTACTTCTTTGAAGTGTGTCTTTCATGCTTGTTTTGTATGGCAATTGATTGTATAGGAATGTTATGTATGACTTGCTTCTTTGAGTTTTCTCTTTGACCATTGACATGAGTGTAACACCCAAAAATTTTCCCACCTTTTTTCTAACCATAAATGGCTTTTACTCCATGTTCATTTGCATCATCATTATGTTATAATTCATAGTCATACTTTGTATGGGTCTTCTAAGACATGGGAGCAGGAATTTCTCTGAATCAGATCATCAAGTATCAAGCTTACTTTCTTCAATAGTTGTCAAGAATCAAGGGCCTAGGGTTTCATTACTCCTTTGGTTCAAGCTTGTTGGAAAATTTGCATTCAGGAGATTAGGGTTATCAAGGACGATGTCATGGTTTAAAGTCAAGTGTGGTTATTCAGTTGCAATTAAGATCGGACAGAAGTTTGACCTAATTTTGGTTAAACCATCAAGAGCCTGCTTCTTTTTCAATTTACCTGCATCAGTGGCTATTTCTCAGACAATGGGTATTCAAGGTCAATTTTTTCTATATTGGAATTCATCAGGTTATCAAATAGTGATTCATGAAGAGTTTGGTTCAAAAGTCAAGTTTATCATGATCCATGAGTACAAATTATGCTCTTCTATGAATTAATTTCGTCAGAGATTTATTCAGACAGATTCAAGCTGATTCAAGATTCTCTTGATCAGAGGTTCAAAGGCTGCCTCATTCAGATGGTTGTTGTTTTTTTTGCAAGTTGTTCAGTGGTTGTGGTGTGCATTTAATCAAATATTGTGGAAAGTTCAGGATTGGTGTAATATGGTTATCTATTTTTTTAGAACCATTTTTCTTTGTCCATGTGCAACTCCATAATCCATGTCCATTCATATGTACATATACCATTTGTTTTGTAAACCATTTTCTATCCAAGCTTTGATTCATTTATCCATTTTTATTCTAAACTTGTTATTCATAATCCACGTTTATCCATTTTCCCTATCCATTTTAAAATCCAATTTTCAAATTATCCAATAATCCATATTCAATATCCTTTTTATTATTATCTTTTTCTCTTAAAAAATATCCAAACAAGTCCATTTCTTTTATTACAAAAATTCCAAAAAAAATCCATATTCAAAATAAAAGGTGACATAATCCTACAAAATCCATTCAACATAAAGCCCATGAACTTGTTACAATAGAATCAAACAACATCAAAAGAAAAAGAAACTATGTGGTGAAACCAAGGTCCAAACTCCAACAAGAATAAAAATGGTGCTTCAAACACAATTCACAACTTATTTCACCACCAAAATCCATCACACGACAATACCAAACATACACCAAGCCACGCGCGACCTCTCCATACAAAAAATCTTCTTCTGCATAAACCGTACCTTGGCTCCCTAGGATAACGAAAAAACTGCTACAACACGTCATGATTTACAACAACCTGCAACAAAAATGCACCTCAATTTTCTT